>JASDQU010195584.1:0-17500 GCA_032191745.1 Picea mariana | reverse complement strand
AACTTTATCATCACTGCATATGGGATACATCCCTCATGTGGTCATGCCCGCCTTCAAAGAGGGTCACACACCAACAACTACCTGATCAAGGACCAGGTTGCCCCAGAACATATCTGGGGTCTTATCCACCAAGGTACAAGACCAAGGATCAACCCATGCCTTAGACATGGGTACCTTGGAACACGTCCAGGGGCCCTAGACATATCTAGGGACTTAACTGCTTGGTTCTAGACCAAGAACCTTAGTCATATACTGGGGGCCCTCTCAAGGGTCTTTACTGCTTGGTCCCAGACCAAGAACCCTAGTTATCTACTGGGGGCCCTTACAAGGGTCTTTTGCCATGGCTCCGACTGTTTGGTCCCAGACCAGGAACCCCAGGAGTGCACTGGGGGCCCTAGATCTCAACTAGGGTCTTTGCCATCCTCCCAGAGAATGGCTCTTCCAGCTGCTTTAAATTCAACACTCCCTTTCAGCAAGAGAGGCATTCTCAACTACACCAAGCTTGTCACGAAAGTATACAAACTTTGTTAGGGACAGTGGCTTGGTAAAAATATTTGCTGTCTGTTCTGTCGTCGGAACATACTGAATGTTGAGAATGTTCTTCTGTACCATGTCTCGGACATAGTGATATCTCATCTCAATGTGTTTCGACCTATCGTGAAACACTGGATTCTCGGTGAGCTGTATACAGCTCTGATTGTCACAGTGAATGACTGTGGGTTCAAGCTCTGTATTGAACAAGTCTGAAAGTAGCTTACTAAGCCACACTACTTCTCTGCTAGCAGCACTTGCAACAATGTATTCTGCTTCTGCAGTGCTTTGGGCTATGGAGGCCTATTTCCTTCTGGACCAGGAAATCATTGTTGAACCCAAACTGAAGCAATATCCGGAAGTGCTCTTCCGATCCACTATACTGCCCATCCAATCTGAATCTGTAAATCCATGAAGCATTACACCTCCACTAGAAGTGTATCTGAGACCCTGAGCTATAGTTCCTCGAACATATCTCATAATATTCTTCACAACAACCATATGTATATGCTTCGGTTCACACAAGAACTGGCTGAGAGCATTTACTGCATAACAAATGTCTGGTCTCGTATGTACGAGATACATCAAAGACCCAATGATTTGCCGATATAAGGTGGGGTCTTCTGGATCCGAACCTGTAACCTGATCTTGTAGTTTCTTTAGGTTAGAGATCATTGGAGTGGTCATGGACTTGCAGTCCATCATGCCAAATCTGTGGAGCACATCAACTGCATATTTACTTTGTGAGAGAAAGATCTCTCCTGGTTTTTGCCATACCTCCAAGCCCAAAAAATAGTGCATGAGCCCCAAGTCTTTCATTTCGAATTCTGCTGAAAGCTCCCTTTTAGTCTGAGCTATCAAGTTTTCCTCTCCAGTGAGGAACAAATCATCCACGTATAAGACTAAGATAACTGGATGATTTTGTACAATCTTTATATAAAGATTGGGATCTGCTATGCTCTTGGTAAATCTAAGACTTCGTAGAAAAATGTCTATTCTACCATACCAGGCTCTCGGAGCTTGCTTTAACCCATACAAAGCTTTCTTGAGTTTGCACACATGAGATCTTTTATGATGTATCACGAAACCTTCAGGCTGTTCGATATATACTTCTTGCTCAACTTCACCGTTCAGAAAAACAGTCTTAACATACATCTGGTGAAGTTTCCAACCAAAAAATTTTGCAAGAGAGATGATAATCCTGATTGAAGTATATCTGGCAACTGGAGCAAAAATCTTGTCGTAGTCAATTCCTTCTTTCTGAGAGAAACCACGAGCCACGAACTCGCCTTGTATTTCTCAATACTGTCATCTGCTGCATGCTTTATCTTATAAATCCATTTGCAAGTTACTACTGATTTGCCATGAGGTCTAGGAACTATGGTCCATACATCATTCTTTAGAATAGAATCATATTCTTCATTCATAGCATCTTTCCACACTTGATGTTTGGAGGCTTCTACAAATGTGGAAGGTTTTGAATCAATCACAATATTCAATTTAGCTATGAGATCGGAGTACTTATCTGGTTTCTTGCTTTCTCTGAAGGTGCCCTTAGGAGCTGAATGCTTTTCTGCTTCTTTCAATATTTACCGACATCAAGCTGGTTTCCTTTTAATAGGAGGTATCTCCATTGGAAACTCAATAGTATCCCTTAAGGGATCCACTGGAAGTTCTTGTTGAAATAATGTAACTACAAAGTGTATTCTTATTATTATTTGATATATTATTCATTGGATCAATCCCCATTGTGGATTGATCATGTTGGATATTGTAAAAGGTCCAAATCCCCTTTTGCGGATTGGTCATAATGTAATTGTAATAGGCAGAAAGAGAAGTCGGCCCCAGAATATACTAAAGAAGCCCCGAAATATAATAAAGGTGGTTATAACCACCCAGAAGAAGAAGTCGGCCCTGCCAGTGAAAAGTCACTTCCACACGTGCCAGACTTGTATAAATAAGGAGGCTAGCACCTCACTTAGACACACACTCACTTGTTCATTGAGAGACAAGTTTCGGAGCTGCAGTTGGAGAAGAGAGAGAGAGAGAGAGAGAGAGAGAGAGAGAGAGAGAGAGAGGCGCATCTTTGGGAGAGGACATTCTGTACTTGTTTGAGTTATCTCTTGGCATTGTATTGGCTATCTATAATAAGGAAGTTTTGCTGGGTTTTCTTCCCCTAGAGGGTTTCCCAGGATAAATGTTATGTCTCTTGTGATTGTGTATTTCTCAGTGATCTCATCTTATGCTGTTGTTATCTAGTGAAATGCAAAGAACTATAATAATGGCTTAAACATTAACATGGTATCAGAGCCAAGCTGAAGAGAGCATCTTTCATAAGAGAAAAGTGAAAAACGTCACTGTTGCCGTACATGCAAATTAGGGCTTTTTGTTGGTGAGGTATTTCAGCACTAAACCCATCTAGAAATGTGCGCCCTCCCTCAAGGATCATTTTGGCACCTTCAACGCAACTTTTCAGTGGCTAGATCTTCCGGAAAGTGAAACCCTGGTTTCACAAAGTACCAGAAAACCAGAGTACCAGAAGTACCAAAGTGCCAGAAGTACCAGAAAACCAAAAGCACCAGTCCAGAAATCCGTAGATCAAGTTTGAGGGGGTAAAAATTGGATTTTCAGAAATCTGACTGCACTAGCTTACTCGCCTCAGCTCAGTGCATCTATCCCCTGGATCAGAATTTCAAAATTGAAGTTTGAAAATATAGGGTTTCCTCATAAAACCCTAAGTTGCAGTTGTAGTTGCAGTCTCAGAACCAGTTACAGTATCAGTTGCAGTTGCAACCATTGTACTAGTTGCAATCACCCTTGAAGTTTTTAAGATTTGGTAATGATTACCGCTGCTGCCAGATGGTGCCACTACCTGCAAATGCTATCAGAGGTATGTACTCACATATGTTTAAATGGTTAAACTTTAAAAAGTATTTGCAGGAGAAGGGATCTCTTGCCATAGATCCAATACATTCAGAGGAATAATGCAACCCAAGTGTGATTATTCTGATATGCATCCATTTGTTATATTGATCAATGTTGCATCATTCTAACATTTTCTAAGTCAAGGTATTAGATGGATTAAAAGTTGAGATCATAGAGCTTATCCTCTAACCCAACCTTCTGTCAAAATAGCGTATTGTCTTAGTACAGAAGACAGGTTGAAGAAATCACTCGTTATCTTGAGTGAAGGAGACTCGGAAGAAAAACAAGCACTCAGTCCTGAGGACAAGGCTTCAGGTTTGATTAATCAAGTTAATAAGATTCAAAGGTACACATGACAAGTTGATGACTATAGTTGAGACAACAGTCTTTGTAAAGTATCATACTTGATAGCATGTGAGCATATAGAGTTAAATGCTTAACGTAATCATTTGTTTGATACAACTAACACCTTCTCTAGGAAGAATCTCGAGTGTTAGTTCCAGGTTGCCATGGAGGAATGTTTGATCACAACACTATGAGAGTGTTGACCTCATTTCGTATTGTATTCCTTACCTTTAATCTTTGCTTCAGACAAATTACAAGTGATAGCTCTAAAGGAGCTACTGTGATGATTGTTAGTGCTATTGCTTTATATTTTCAAAAGGATATTACTCTTGCTTGTTGTTTTGTTGACCTTGTTCCAGGTCACAGGTAATAACCCAGAGGAAGCAATAGTGAAGGTTGTAGAAGGCAACATGCTAAAGGAGAAACCATAAATGAAGCAATCATCATTGGAAAAGAAGAAAATGGCTTGTATAAGCTAAAGGGTCACTCAGAAGCTTCCATGACCCACGCCATTGAGAATCCATGTGAACTTTGGTATAGAAGATTAGCTCACATTAACTACAAGGCGCCACCATACATATGCAAAGCGGTCACAGGTTTACCAGAATTCAAGGTTGACCATGAAGGCGTATGCAATGGATGTGCACAAGGGAAGAACATCAAGAACCCTTTTCCGAAGAAAGACAACAAAGCAGAAGGAGTCCTAGAACTCATTCATTATGATTTGTGTGGCCCAATGCCATCGTCCTCCATTAGTGGGTATGTATATTATGTATCATTTATTGATGATTATTCTCGTAAGACCTGGTTGTATCTCTTGAAATCTAAAGATGAAGTGTTTAACAAATTCAAGGAATTCAAAGCCTTGATAGAGAATATTTCTGAAAGAAAGATCAAGACACTCAGGTCAGATAATGGAGGAGAATACACCTCAAAAGAGTTTGTGAACTTCTGTAAAGATG
Organism: Picea mariana; assembly: GCA_032191745.1. Lineage (NCBI taxonomy): Eukaryota > Viridiplantae > Streptophyta > Pinopsida > Pinales > Pinaceae > Picea > Picea mariana. The sequence continues at coordinate 12,737 of JASDQU010195584.1, read as the reverse complement.
TTGGGATCAAGAGGGAACTCACTACTCCTTATAATCCTCAACAAAACGGCGTGGCTAAAAGAAAGAACATAACGATAATGGAAGCCGTGAAGACCATGATCCACGATCAATATCTTCCTATGTGCTTATGGGAAGAAGCAACAATGACAGTCGTATATGTGCAAAATCGTTTGTCCCATAGTGCACTTGGGTTCAAGACCCCTGAAGAGATGTTCACCGGAAAGAAGCCAGAGGTAAGCCATCTCAAAATATTTGGCTGCCCAGTATTTATACATATACGGAAAGAGAAAAGAAACAAGCTGGAACCCTCAGGACAGAAGGGAATATTTGTGGGATACTGTGAGGTCTCCAAGGCCTTCAGGATCTATATACCAGGTCACCGCCACATTGAGATCAGCAGGGATGTGACCTTTGATGAAGATGCAGCGCTCAAGAAATCGAGAAAATGCCAGCTTGAATAGGTATATGAAGAGGAACCCGTAATCCCCAGAGTTGCAGAATCAGTGAGGGAGGTTCCCGGAGTTGTTGACCCAGTGAGGGAAGTTGTAACTTCCCCTGATGAGGAACTTCCAGAAGACCATGATATAGTAGAATTTCAAGAACCGCCTCAGATGACGATCCTCCATAAAAGAAAGCCAACATGGGTTAGAGAGCTCATTCAAGATGGAGAGAAGTATGGTGTTCCCCAAGGAACCATGAGACAGGTGAAAAGACCAAAGCCATTCTCTAGTTATACGGCTTTGATGTGTGATCTCCTAGAGAAGGAGCCTATCTGCTTTGAAGAAGCCATTCAGATGAAAGAATGGGCAGATGCCATGACAGAGGAATACCAATCCATAATAAAAAATGATGTACGGGAAATAGTCCCCAGAACGAAGAGTAAAGACGTGGTATCCTCCAAATGGCTCTTCAAAATAAAACATGCTGCTGACGGAAGTATTGAAAAGTATAAAGCAAGATTTGTAGCTCGTGGCTTTTCTGAAAAAGAAGGCATTGACTATGAAGAGAAATTTGCTCCTGTAGCCAGATACACTTCGATCAGAACCATCATAGCCCTTGCAGCTAAGATGAAGTGGAAACTACACCAGATGGACATAAAGACAGCTTTCCTAAATGGTGTTATCGAAGAGGAAGTGTATATAGAGCAACCTCAAGGATTTGAAGTTGAAGACATGAAGTCTCATGTCTGCAAGTTGAAGAAAGCCTTGTACAGATTGAAGCAAGCTCCTAGAGCTTGGTATGGTCGAATAGACAACTTCCGAACGAGCTTGGGCTTTACCAAGAGTAAAGCAGATTCTAACCTCTACTTCAAGGTTATGAACGATGAGCTAGTGATATTATTGCTATATGTGGATGACTTATTCTTAACTGGAGAAGAAAAGCTCACCACTGAATGTAAGAAGAGACTCGCTTCAGAATTTGAGATGAAAGACCTTGTCCTAATGCACTATTTCTTAGGTCTTGAGGTATGGAAGAGTCCAGAGAGGATCTTCCTTAACCAAGGGAAGTATGCAATCGAAATCTTGAAGAGATTTGACATGTTAGAGTGCAAGCCCATGAATACACCTATGGAAATGAAGCTGAAGCTGCTGGTCGATACTTCGTCGGAATTGATTGATGCCACACTGTATAGACAGATTAGTGGATCGCTGATGTACCTGACGAACACCAAACCAGACATTTGTTTTGCCGTGAACACCTTGAGTCAGTTTCTGGTAGAACCTAGACATGTTCACCTAGTGGCTACAAAACGTGTGATGAGGTACCTTAAGGGTACAATAGATTGTGGTCTCAACTATGATGGAGATCATGATTTCACATTGAGTGGATATACTGATGCAGATTGGGCAGGAAGTGTTTCTGACAGGAAAAACGCTTCAGGATGCTGTTTCAGTTTGGGATCAGCCATGATCTCGTGGCAGAGTAGGAAGCAATCCAACATTGCTCTCAGCACAGCGGAAGCAGAATACATTGCTGCATATTCTACCAACTGTGATGCTATATGGCTTCGAAAGTTGTTGACCGACCTATTTGACCTAGAGATGGAAGCAACCACGATCCTATGTGACAACCAGAGCTGCATAAAGATGACAGAGAATCTTGTATTCCATGACAGGTCGAAGCACATAGAGATTCGTTATCATTACATCCGTGACATGGTGCAGAGAGGAGCCTTAAAGCTCCAGTACGTTAGCACGGATGAACAGGTTGTTGATGTGTTGACCAAGCCTCTATCTCATGTAAAGTTTGAGCACTTTTGAGATAAGCTTGTATAGTCCGAAAGGACCTTCCTCGAAAGGGGGAGTAGTTGTTGTGATGAGACATCTCTTGCTTCCAGCTTCATGGTTGTGACGTAAAGCAAGATGATGTGATGAGACTAGTACTGTGCTTTCGGCTTGACAGTTGTGACGTAAAGCCAGTCTAGTATCTTGCTTCCAACCTGATGGTTGTGACGTAAAGCAAGACATTGAGATGAGACTAGTACTGTGCTTCCGGCTGGATAGCTGTGACGTAAAGCCAGTCTAGTATCTTGCTTCCAGCTTGAGTGCTGTGACGTAAAGCAAGACGATGAGATGAGACTAGTATTGTGCTTCCAGCTTGATAGCTGTGACGTAAAGCCAGTCTAGTATCTTGCTTCTAGCTTGAGTGCTGTGACGTAAAGCAAGACGTTGAGATGAGACTAGTATCGTGCTTCCAGCTTGAGTGCTGTGACGTAAAGCAAGACGTTGAGATGAGACTAGTACTGTGCTTCCAGCTTTAGAGGTGTGACGTAAAGCCAGTCTAGTATCTTGCTTCTAGCTTGATTACTCTGACGTAAAGCAAGATGAGTATCTTGCTTCCAGCTTGATTGCTGTGATGTAAAGCAAGACGAGTACTGAGCTTCCAGCCTTACAACTATGACGTAAAGCCAGTCCTGTATGATGATGAGCCAGCCTCGTTCTATGATGATGATGATGTATTAGTTTGATGCAAATGATGATTGCATTCCTTTGAGAATGACGATGTTGCCGATGAAGAAAACTTTCGATGATTTATAGATACGCCAGTCAGTGTTCCAAGATGATATTTATGATGCTGTCCTCCTGATGCTGTTGATGATAAAGGCCTCTCTCTCGTCTGATGTTGCTATAGAATACCCTTGTTGTTAATGGGGAGTGTTGAAATAATGTAACTACAAAGTGTATTCTTATCATTATTTGATATATTATTCTTCGGATCAATCCCCATTATGGATTGATCATGTTGGCTATTGTAAAAGGTCCAAATCCCCGTTTGTGGATTGGTCATAATGTAATTGTAATAGGCAGAAAGAGAAGTCGGCCCCAGAATATATTAAAGAAGCCCCGAAATATAATAAAGGTGGTTATAACCACCCAAAAGAAGAAGTCGGCCCTGCCAGTGAAAAGACACTTCCACACGTGCCAGACTTGTATAAATAAGGAGGCTAGCGACTCACTTAGACACACACTCACTTGTTCATTGAGAGACAAGTTTCGGAGCTGCAGTTGGAGAAGATAGAGAGAGAGAGAGAGGTGCATCTTTGGGAGATGACATTCTGTACTTGTTTGAGTTATCTCTTGGCATTGTATTGGCTATCTATAATAAGGAAGTTTTGCTGGGTTTTCTTCCCCTAGAGTGTTTCCCAGGATAAATGTTGTCTCTTGTGATTGTGTATTTCTCAGTGATCTCATCTTATGCTGTTGTTATCTAGTGAAATGCAAAGAACTATAATAATGGCTTAAACATTAACAGTTCTGAGGTTTCCTCCCTCTGCTCATATGGAAGAGGAGAATCTGGAGAATCAAGTGGTGGAGCTTCCTACTCCTCTGAATCACATGGAAGTTCTCTGGCCCGACGAAAAGCTGCCTCTTCATGAAAAGTCACGTCTCTGCTTACTTCGATGAAATTTTGACCTGGGATATAAATCCTGTAAGCTTTTGAGGTTTCACTGTATTCCACAAAGGTTCCTTTCTTTCTGGAGGGCTCTAGTTTAGTCCTCTTATCTTTTGGAATGTGAATATAGACTGGACTGCCAAAGATTCGCAAGTGATCAATCGAGGGCTTAATTCCGGTGAAAACTTCTTCAGGAGTTTTCGCTTGAAGGGCTTTGTGTGGATATCTATTCTGAATGTAGTCTGCAGTACTGGCAGCCTTGACCCAAAGAGATAAAGGTAAGTTTTGGTCATACATCATGGCCTTGGCTGCTTCACAGATAGTTTTATTCTTTCTTTCAGCAACCCCATTCTGCTGAGGGTTGTACGACACAGTTAGCTCCCTCTTTATTTCAGAAGCCCGACAGAGTTCATCGTATTTGAAAGAGTCAAATTCTTTACCATTATCTGTCCTGAAAACTCGGATGCGTCTGCCTGTTTGATTTTCAACAAGATTCTTGAAATCTTGAAATCTGCTGAAAGATTCATCTTTAGTCTTTAAGAAATAAATCCAAGCTTTACGAGAACAATCATCAATAAAAATGATATAGTAAATACAACCATTGATAGATGGGGCAGTCATGGGCCCACAAAGATCAGAATGAATTAGATCTAGTATGCCATTAGATTTTCTATTGTTGTGAGGATAGGGTTTCTTAGTATTCTTACCGAGTGCACAACCTCTACGAACACTATCATGCTCAAAAGCAAATACTGGCATACCTGTTACCATCTTTTGCAAATCTGGAAGTGCGTTGTAGTTGAGATGTCCAAGTCTTTTGTGCCAAAGCTCGCAGGGGTTTACCGTTTCGTGAGCTAGAGCTTGAACAACCTGTCCTAAAATTTTATAAAGTCCACTCTCACGAGTTTCAATAGTCATCGCAGTGCTTATATCTTCATTTGAGGACCACATGAGGGTCTTCCCTCTGATGAAAACAATTGAGTAACCTTTGCTTTCTAACACTGCAACTGAGATTAGATTTTTTTTTAAACCAGTAACACAAATAATTTCATCAATATGAAAGATATTACCTGATTGGAGTTGGAAAGAAGCAGATCCATAACCTTTTATTTCATACGTACCATCATCACCCAATTCCACCTTTACATTGAATTTCTTGTCCTGATAGTTTGCAAGATTTTGTTTGAAGCCTGTCATGTGTTTAGAAGCACCGCTGTCTATTAACCAAATATCCTCTGACTTGGTAATGGTGCCGGAAAGAGCTGAGATAAGATAATATTCTTTTTGTTGTTCTTTCTCTTTGGTGGCAGCCCTGGTTTATCTTTTTTGAGGCTCCTCTTGAGGTTTAGCCTCTTCAGTGGCAACTGAGGCTTGGAATCTTCCTCTTCTTTTCTGCTGAGAGGGAGGATTCCTGCAATCTCTTGCATAATGTACTAGCTTATTCCAGTTAAAACATTTAACTTTAGATAAATGGGGATTGAGATGAGATAACTTACCTTGAGGTTTCTTACCTTTGCCTTTAGCTTGAGGGAACTTCTTCCATTTCTTGGTTTTCCTTGAAAGGGCATGATCTCTTAGAAGTGAAGACTCATTTCTACTTTTAAGTCTTCCTTCTTCTTCTAAGCAGTCATGCCATAATCTGTCAAAGTTAGGCTGGATTTCTCTTCCATTTACAGATGCAAGAAAAACTCCCCATGACTCAGGAAGTTCATCAAAAGTAGTTTGCACAAGGTCATCATCATCTACAGGAACTCCTATTGCAACAAGCTGATCTTTAGTTTGAGAAATTTTGGACAAGAAGGTAGCAACTGAATCATCTTTTCCCATTCTCAAAGTACGTAGTTGTTTCTTCAATATTCTTTTCTGAGTTGGTGCCTTCTTTTCATAGAGGTTTGCCAAAGCATCAAAACATTCTTTGGTAGTCCTTAGATGACCAATGATGGCTATCATGCTGTCCTTAACATAATAAAAAATGATTTTGTTAGCCTTGGCTTGTTTCTTCTTGTATGCTGCCCTAGATGTGTTTGAAGTGGGTTCTTCAATTACCCTAGTAATTAACTCTTCTAGTTCATTTTCTTCAAGAATGTTTACTATTCTGGATTTCCAAGCATTGAAGTTGGAGGCCCCTATAACTTTGTCTTCAACTTTAACTGACGTGGAGGCCATACTGAGATCTAGATCAGTTTAGGAATAGATGCTACTGATATGCAAAATAACCCTAACAATATGGATCTGTGCAGGCTCAAGTTTGTATCCTTGAACTCTTTTCACACCCTAAGCTCTGATACCATGTTAAAAATAGGGAAGAAAACCAGAAAACATTGTCTTTTAAATTTTCTGTTAGATAGTACAACAATGATCTAGAATTAAATCAAACTTAGAACATAAATGAAGTAGATAAAAAAGACTAGATCTAAGCTGAAAAAATATTTCTGAGTAAGCAAGATAAACATATCTAAATAATCATGAGATTTTTGAGTTAGATCTAGACAATAATTAATTCCAGAAAGATCCTAACAAAATAGATCTAAACAATAGCTGTTTCTTTGTGATAAAATATTTAGATCTGAACTAGTACTTCAGATCATAAACAACAGATAGGTATAAATAAATTTTGAGTATGCAACAATATAGATTTGAACCATAGACATTCAGATCTGAACTAGAAGACACTTCTTAGTCATTAACAGTAGTTAGATAAACAATAGGTATGCATATTAGATAGATCTAGGCTGAATAAACAAAACTGAGCTTTGAACAAATAAAGATCTGAACTGTAAGTAACTTACCTTTTGATAATCTTACCTCTGTAAGAAGAAGGGGAGCATAGCACACTTGAGAGATAATAAGCCACTAGAATATGCTCAGATAAGTCTTATGTATCATGGATCTGCCTCAAGGGTCAGATCTCTGTCAAGAGAAGCAATGGACTGTTAAATCACCATGAAACCCTCACACCCAAAACCCCAAACCCTCACACAAAAAATCTACCAGAAAAGGGAGGGACGACTGCCTGTTTAGTCACCCCTCTAAGTTGCCGTGGCCTTCAAGATCCTAGATCTGTCCTAAAAGAGTGGACGACAGGCTGCAATGAGGTATCATTGGTAGGAGGAGGGGGCCGACTGGTAACAGTCAATAAGGACAACAAGATCAACACTTTCAGTGGGGGAAAAGACACCCTCAACACCCACACATCAATAAGCAATTGAAGCTAGGACTAGGCAGCACAAGAAGAGAGAGAGGTCGAGCTGCTAACAAAGGGAGGATGTCTCAAGGAGGCCGCACACAGTCCAAGGAGGCCGCACGCTGTCACAAGGAGGTTGCAAAATTGTTGCAATGAGGCCGCAGGCTGTCAAGAGAGCAATCCACCACTTCCTAGGAAGAAGAGAAAAATGAGTGTGTGAGTAAAGGGGGAGGGGTTCTTATTTATACTTTTGGGTAAGGGATAGGGTAAAAGAAATATAATTAAATAAATATATTTATAATTAACATTTATTTAATATTTCTTATATTACCCCCTAAAACAAAATACAAAACCCCAAAACAAGACTCAAGCAAAGGTGGTGTGTTTAGGAGAGGTTTACACATGTCCATGTACTTCTCAAGGTGACCAATCAACTTTATCATCACTGCATATGGGATACATCCCTCATGTGGTCATGCCCGCCTTCAAAGAGGGTCACACCAACAACTAGCTGATCAAGGACCAGGTTGCCCCAGAACATATCTGGGGTCTTATCCACCAAGGTACAAGACCAAGGATCAACCCATGCCTTAGACATGGGTACCCTAGAACACGTCTAGGGACCCTAGAACATGTCTAGGGGCCCTAGACATATCTAGGGACTTAACTGCTTGGTCCCAGACCAGGAACCCCAGTTATCTACTGGGGGCCTGTTGTCGTCCTTATACACACTTGCAGACGTGAGCTAAGTCCTTCTCACTTAGTGTGTCCTCGGAGGCACAATGCCTAGGTTCAAAGTCCACGCTGTCACTTTGACCTTCACCTCTTCCGTCTAGGCTAACTTCTAGGGAAGCCAAGGGGGGTAGACCCTAGTTACTAGATGAGATTTATAGTTTAATGTTCTAGGAGTTGGTTTTAATTGGTTAAAAGGTTAAGGGGAATCTAGCCTATGATGTCAATCAGCGAATGCAAGATGCAACTATCTATGTATGAAAGTCAGACCTTTCCTAGGGCAACTAAAACTAGTGCCTAAGATTGGGTAATGGGGTCAACTAAGTTAAGGGGATGTTCGTTACAAGATAATTACAAGTTTACAAAAGTTTACAAAAGATAGATACAATTGGATATAAAAGAATATCTAAGATATACAGATTGAGACTAGATACAAAATATTAACAAGTGCTTGAAATGTGCAGGAAAAAAGATATTCAAAGATGAACAACCATCAACACATCAAGCCAAGCATGCTCACAACAGATAGACTTCCGTTGGACTGCTTTTCAATGGCCAAGAGACGCAAAGCACTGAAGACCCAATCAAGAGAATGTCTCCAGGTGGATGCACATTTCTTGAAGGATCACACCACAAGTACAAGAATTAAGGATAGATGAAAAACGTGGAAAGCCAAATATTCCAAATGAAAGATTTAACCACTTAGATATTATTTCTACAACACATCAAAGATAGCTTGCATATGAATGTAAATTGAAAGACAGTGAGATCAGTGAGCTTGCAAGTGTGTAATTGTATTGCTGATGTTGTAGATTGAAAATTAAATTAAGTGATTAAGTGTAAGATTAATTTTAGCTCTATCTAGGTGTCAACCCAAAAACTCTCCCCCCCCCCTATTACCAAGTGGCTGCTGGATGCTCAAGAAGTGAGACAACAAGGCCTACCCTAGCTTCACAGGTCAACCCTAAGGCTGAGTACTCCGGAAAACTTTCCGTGGCTTTCCTCAAAACCCCGTTTTAAATGGCGAAGATGGTGAGTTATGGTGTCCTATTAAGTCTAATTAGTTACTTTTAGACCTATGAGCTAAATATTGCGAAGTGTGATTGAGTGCTTGTAGCTTGCTCAACAAAGGATTGCCAAAATACTGAAGACGAGTGTGAACTCTTAACAATGAAATTGCAGATTTAGTTCTTAAGTGTTGAATTATTACATGTAAATGTAAGAACTAAAATGCTTGTAAAGCTGAGATCTGAAAAATGCTGTGAAGGCTGAAGCCTTTGAAACACAAGATTGCAAGTTAAATTCGCTTATAAAATATTAGATTGGATATGAAACATGAAGCAAAACATATAACTTGTGGAAATTCAAAAAAGTTACCTATCACTTGGAGGTACCAATACTTGCATGCATGTATTAAAATATAGATCTAAGAGCGATTACTGCATATGAAGGAAATGACTTAAATGAAAGATTAATTAACCAGTTATTTGATGCAGGTGTGTTGGATTAAGATTTAACAATTAAAGATTGCATGCAAAGATTACTGAATGAGAAGTAGAAAAGGAAAACCACAATGCCTCTGTTAATGTTTAAGCCATTATTATAGATGTTTGCATTTCATTAGATAACAATAGCATAATCTAAGATCACTGAGAAATACACAATCACAAGAGACACAACATTTATCCTGGGAAACCCTCTAGGGGAAGAAAACCCAACAAAACTTCCTTAATATAGGTAGCCAATACAATGCCAAAAGATCTCTTATGCTAATACAGAAAGTCCTCTCCTAGATATGCGCCACTCTCTCTCTCCTTTGCCGGTAACAGATCAGAACTTGTCCTTCAAACTGAGCAAGTGAGTTATGTCCAAGTGAGGCACTAGCCTCCTTTATTTATACAAGTCTGGCACATGTGAAGTGTCTCTTCACTGGCAGGGCCGACTTCTCAAACTAGGTGGGTAAACCCACCTTTATTATATTTCTGGGTCTCTTTAATAACTGCTGGGGCCGACTTCTTATTCTGCCTATTACAATTGTCTTTTAACCAATCCGCAAAAGGGGATTTGGTCCTATTACAATAACTGACATGATCAAACCACAATGGGGATTGATCCTATGAATAATATATCAATAATAATAAGAATACTCTTTGCAGTTACATTATTTCAACACTCCCCCTTAACAAGAAGGGTTTTGTTCAGCAACATCATGCGAGAGAGAGAGGACAGCATCATCAACAACATCAAGTGGGAGGACAACATCATCAATATCATCTTGGCTGGTGTATCTATAAATCATCTGAAGTTTTCTTCATCGGCAGCATCATCATTCTCAAAGGAATGCCATCATCATCTGCATCAATATGTATTAGTATAAAAACTGATACATCATCATCATCACAGCACAAGGTTGGCTCATCATAATACAAGACTGGCTTTATGTCACAACTGTCAAGATGGAAGCTCAGTACTTGTTTCATCTCATCGTCTTGCTTTACGTCACAGCACTCAAGCTGGAAGCAAGATACTCGTTCTGCTTTACATCACAACCATCAGGTTGGAAGCAGGATACTAGACTGGCTTTACGTCACAGCTATCCAGCCGGAAGCTCAGTGCTAGTCTCATCATATCATCTTGCTTTACGTTTGACAACTCGGTCAGAAGCAAGGAACGTCTCATCTTGCTTTACGTCTGACAACTTGGTCAGAAGCAAGGAACACATCTCATCTTGCTTTACGTTTGACAACTGGGTCAGAAGCAAGGAACATCTCATCTTGCTTTACGTCTGACAACTGGGTTAGAAGCAAGGAACACATTTCATCTTGCTTTATGTCTGACAGCTAGGTCAAAAGCAAGGAACACATCTCATCTTGCTTTACGTTTGACAGCTAGGTCAGAAGCAAGGAACACATCACATCTTGCTTTACGTCTGACAGCTAGGTTAGAAGCAAGGAACATCACATCTTGCTTTACGTCTGACAGCTAGGTCAGAAGCAAGGAACATCACATCTACTCCCCCTTTCGAGGAAGGTCCTTTCGGACTATGCCAAGCTTATCTCGGAAGTAGTCAAACTTTACACGAGATAGAGGCTTGGTCAACACGTCAACAACCTGTTCATTCGTGCTAATGTACTGGAGCTTCAAGGCTCCTCTCTGTACCATGTTGCGGATGTAATGATAGCAGATCTCTATGTGATTCAACCTGTCGTGGAATACATGATTCTCTGCCATCTTTATGCAGCTCTGGTTGTCACATAGAATCAAGGTTGCTCTCATCTCTAAGTCAAATAGGCCGGTCAACAACTTTCGAAGCCATATAGCTTCGCAGCTAGCAGAACATGCGTTAATGTATTCTGCTTCCACTGTGCTGAGAGCAATGCTAGATTGCTTCCTACTCTTCCACGAGATCATGGCTGATCCCAAACTGAAACAACATCCTGAAGTGCTTTTCCTGTTAGAAACACTTCTTGCCCAATCTGCATCAGTATATCCACTCAATGTGAAATCATGATCTCCATCATAGCTGAGACCAAAATCTATTGTACATGTTTTGCAGCCACTAGGTGAACACGTCCGGGTTCTACCAGAAACTGACTCAAGGTGTTCACGGCAAAACAAATGTCTGGTTTGGTGTTCGTCAGGTACATCAGTGATCCAATAATCTGTCTGTACAGTGTGGCATCAATCAAATTTGACAAAGTATCGACCAACAGGTTCAGCTTCGCTTCCATGGGTGTATTCATGGGTTTGCATTCCAGCATGTCGAATCTCTTTAAGATTTCGACCGTGTACTTCCCTTGGTTAAGGAAGATCCTCTCTGGACTCTGCCATACCTCAAGACCTAAGAAGTAATGCATTAGGCCAAGTTCTTTCATTTCAAATTCCGAGGCAAGTCTCCTTTTACATTCAGCGATGAACTTTTCTTCTCCAGTTAAGAATAAGTCATCCACATATAGCAGTAAGATTACTGGCTCATTATTCATAATTTTGAAGTAGATATTTGAGTTTGCTTTACTCTTGGTAAAGCCTAAGCTCGTCAAGAAACTGTCTATACTCTAGGAGCTTGCTTCAATCCGTATAAGGCTTTCTTCAATTGACAGACATGAGACTTCTTGTCTTCAACCTCAAATCCTTGAGGTTGCTCTATATACACTTCCTCTTCGATGACACCGTTTAGGAAAGCTGTCTTCACGTCCATCTGGTGCAACTTCCACTTCATCTTAGCTGCAAGAGCTATGATGGTCTTGATCGAAGTGTATCTGGCCACAGGAGCGAATGTCTCTTCATAGTCAATGCCTTCCTTCTGGGAAAAGCCATGAGCAACAAATCTTGCTTTATACTAATCGATACTTCCATCAACAACATGTTTTATTTTGAAGAGCCATCTGGAGGATACCACATCTTTATTCTTTGGTCTGGGAACTATTTCCCATACTTCGTTCTTCATTATGGATTGGTATTTCTCTGTCATGGCTGTTAACTCTCCAAGAAACCCTCCGTGGTTGCAGACCAGAGGTGCTTGGTAACTTAAGAAATAAATGTTTTTTGTATTTTTCAGAGATGGATCAATGGGATAACTCAATTCAACTTATAGCATCCAGACATCAAAGTGATAAACAAATAAACAGTGCTCTCCAAGATTGGTTAAACAGTAAGGTAGCTTTAAACGGATGGAGAATGATTGCTTACAAACCAGTGCAAAGCAGGGCTTAATAAACAATTTAAAGAGACTGATAATAAAGCTATGGACTAAACAATAGGATGACAGCTATTGAAAGTCAGACAACAACATATCAGTGAAGGAGAAGTATGAAAGACTGCCACCAAAATGGAAAGAAACCTGCGATCTATATTAACAAATAAGAAGTCTAAGTACAAGGAGCATTGTTGTATCCAGAATCGAACCTCTTATCAAACTGAGTTCCTA
>JASDQU010195582.1:4037-15661 GCA_032191745.1 Picea mariana | reverse complement strand
AAGCCCAACCTGGCCTTTACCTCTTTTACCATGAATTTCTAGCCAAATGCTAATCTTCTTTTCCAAAATAATTCCATAAAGCTTGGCTAAAATCGGGCTAATCATAATGGTCCTATAATTATAGGGAATGTTTCTATCCCCACTTTTAAAAATAGGAACAATGAGGCTTTGCGTCCAGGGTTTAGGGAAGCCCTGCTTGACTGCTAAATTGAAGAGCTTTTGTATGTGAGGGACAAGGATTGGCCCTCCGATTTTAAAATTTTTAGCCTGGTAGCCTTCAATGTCCTTAGCTTTCCCATTTGTGAGTCACTTAACCCCAAACTCTATGTCATCTAAAGAGAAATCTTATTCCTTTGTAGGGACAATAGGAATGGTGTCCATGGCATTAGGGAACCCGTAAATACTTTTAAGGTAGGAATTCCAGCCCGTTAAGGGAATCCTATTATTTTATTTAGTATTGTGTTATAGAATTTGGCTCCAAAACTTATTAGGATCCAGCTTGTATAGTTTTGAAAGTTGCTCTTGCCTTTTATTGATATAGTATATTTTTTTCCTTTTAATTAGGGCTTTGTATGTATTGATCTTATCGAGTTAAGGGCTCATTAGAAGCATCCCTAATGGCTTTCCTAGCAATTTTACATTCTTTATCATGCCAAGGGTTGGATGTTTTATTATTCTTTTTATAGGACACCTCGAAAGAGAACTTGTTAATAGAAGTGGAAAGGGTAGTTGTAAAATTATGATAGACTTCTTCAATGTTGTCCTTATAAGTTAGGAGGTTTAATTTAATATTTAAATCCTTTAAGAAAATGTCAACTTTACTTTCGTCAAAGTGCAAATTCCCTTGATTATCAAAATCCTTTTCAATGGTGCTCCTATGCATGGAAAAATTTAGAGTTGGGGTTAAAGGTTTATGATTGAGGCTCATGGTCATTTAAAAGGTCAAAAGTTGATATTTGGTTGGAAACAGGGATATCAAATATCACATAATCTACAACACTACTACCTAACCCATGAATACATGTCATTTGGTTGGAGTTTGACCACTTCATTACTCCATTGCAAATTATTAGGTATTGAGAGCTACAGAGCGTAACCAACTTAGTACCAAACAAATTCTCAATTAGGTCTTGAGAGATTTTTTTGTAGCTATTAGATAGTATAAATATGTTAATTTATTAATACATTACATTATTAATGTATCAATTATACATTAATGTAAATTAATATTTTAATTTATATATTACATCTTAATGTATTATTACTTTAGTAATGTAGTAATATTTTTTTAATATATTATTTTATTATTATTTTAATATTTTATTAATGTTTTAATATATTAATAATTTAATAATATATTATTAATGTATTACTTTATTTGTGTATTAATACTTTATCAATGTATTATTAATATAAATTTAATTAATGCATTACATTATTAAAGTATTAATACCTTAATATGTTACATTATACATTAATGTATTAATACTTTAATTTATACATTATGGTAATGTAATAATGTATCAATACTTCAGCAATGTATTATTTAACATGTTATATTATACATTAATACATTAATAGTTTAATTTATACATTAGAGTAATGTAATAATGTATAGGTACTTTGACAATGTATTAATAATGTAATAATGTATCTATACACTAATGTAAAAATGTAATAAAATTTTTATTACCTCATAAACTTAGTCCATACATAAGCTAGGGAACCTAGTGCTTGGACTGCAATTAACAACCAGAGTGGTCTAAATACTGTCAAAATTAAAATTAAACCATACATTGAAAATTAAGGGCATTTTCAAGAAATTTAAATATCTTCAGTACCAGAAGCATATGACCTCTACTATGGAGAGAAGGGAAAAGGATGGTGATAGACTGGACACCGATAACGAGCAGGATCGCTTGAAAGGGAGTTGAGAACAACATCCATCTGTCTTTTTATGTTTTCCTTGCGAAAATGTTGATCAAATAAGGCGTCATGCAATTCAAAGAGGAGCCGGAGCTATTCATCCATTAAACTCTAGAGAGAGTAGTCTTCCATGCTGGAAGGAATCGCAGGAGGGTTGTCCTAGTGGATTTCCTRAACTACAGTTGGGTTTGATGGAGGTATCTCCTCTATAAATGGGAATCCCCAGTGCCCCTCACGGGGATCCCATTCTATTCGTGCCCTAGGGTCTAATGCTGGATCATTTTCCTCRTGTGGTGAAAGGTATTCCTGGAAGTCCCCCACAACAGCTGGAGGTTCATGAGCCTCCRCATTKTTCTTTCATGTTCCTGAGTTTATMTTTGGAGAGGGATGATGGGATGATGAAGAATGCAAAGAAGGATTTGAGAGATGACCCTGAATGGCTAAGTAGTTGTAGTAAGATGAACTTTGTTTAGATCTACCTCTTTCTCTTAGGATGGGATGACATTGTGATAAACACACAGGCGATTGGAGGGGATGAGAAAGCCAAAATGCAAAGAGAAGGAAAGAGGGACAAGGATCCAAAAGACCCAGATTCCTTTGGGAATGGAAGGGGAAATAAAATACCGCGCCATTGAATGTGCCATTACGATGACAAAAGTGCCCATCAAAGACTTGGTACTGCGTCGACGAGAGGAGCACGTCCACCAAACCAACAGAATAACATTCCCCATGAACCAAGAGTTGTTGTTGTGTGTGCAAGTGTTAATGTCGTGCATTGGAATAAGTTTTAGTGAAGATAAGGCGGCGGGTGAGGACAACTCTATTAATCGCATGCAGGAACACATGCACCCCATCCGGGGAAATGAACTAATATGTTACTTTATACACTAATTTAAAATTATACTTAAATTTATACATTAATGTATTACATTAATACATTATTATTATATATTAATTTAATGTAATACATAATTAATACATTAATTATGTATTAATTATGTATTAACATATTAATGGTCTCTCCAAGACATGTTTCTTGCAAACTAGCAATTACCACTTTATAAAAATGATTAATATAGACCAATGAAGCCATTTTCCACCTTTCCAAATTAATGAACTTATATCTACCACTTTTATAAAATAGTTGTTATTAGTACTAATACTAATAAAATACAATTATATTATCTTCATAAAGTACATAATAAACCATAATAGCATAAAATAACATTTTCCATACTTACCATTTAAGTAAGGTGAGATTTAGATCCTATAATTTATTTTTCACAATTTTATTAAAGAAATGAGATGACTTAGATTAAGCACAAGATAATGATGTCTCTCCCATCAAAACATTATATATATATTTTTTTGTTTGTTAATTTGTGCAGGACCTGCTATTAACCTGTGGCTTGAGAAACCGCGACTCAAGGGCATCTAAGCCGTCAAAATCACCCAGGGATTGCACCCGGCCTGAGCCACACCAACCCTTAACATGGTTGGATTTTTTGTCCCCGCAGGTTTCGAACCAGTGACTTTAACATCACGGAGTGGCTTAACAACACACTCCGTCACCGACTGTCCTACACCTCGGGGACCATCAAAACATTATATTAATGGTAATTTGAAGTAAAAATAAAATGGTTCTCCAATCAAAAACATGATAATAACACTCAAAAGTAAAATAAAATGGTTTTAGTGATGATTTGAAATATTCCAAAAGAAATTTGTAGATAGTGTTAATTGAATGAAATTTGGTAATTTTATGAAGAGAGAAATGGATAGTAATAATAAATGCAGTTTTCCTTAATAACATTGTTTTCTATTTCTTTCTAGAGGTAGTGAATATGGCGCAATTCAGGCTCCATGATAAGTGCGACTAGGGTTCCCATGCCTACCTGAATCAAAATTGAATAATGTTGAGATATATCCGCCTAAGCAGACTCAAATCCAAATCCAAGCCTAGTGGAAGGGTTTTGACAAGTTTAGAGTGCAAATATCGCTTGCAGGTCATGGGGAGAATCACCTCGGATTAAGGGATGGTGCCTGAGCCCTAATCACGGCCTGATCCCCCTGCATTGAGTGTGCGGTCGAAGAAATCTATCTGATCATGGAGATTTCAAAGAACATCTTCACCCAAGGATGCATTAGTGAAGAAATAGTGTTCAACGGTCTCCCTCTAGCTGCCACACGATAAGAGAAAGACTTGAGCTCTACGCGAGCCATGCTTGTCCTCAATGGATCCTACCTTCAAGAATCATTCCTTTCAGGCCTCCACTCCTTAGTTCCCTTTGAAAAAGTCACTACTCTTTCCAGGAACTACTGGATCATCCAACTTTAAGGGTGGCTTCTCCTAGGATTTTATAGTTAAATGTATGTGATCAAGATTCATTCACTCCATTTAAGAGATATGGTGTATTGTGTTAGAGTAATCTCCCTCTTCATCAATATTCTTGTATGTCAGTTGTTCGATGAGACTTTAGTTAACTGTAATTAGAGACTACGTAGTCTTCATTTCTTTATTGTATTTTGTTTGGATCTGTTACTTTGTTGTAATTACGCCGAAAGGCGTATACCTATTGACAATGAGCACAATTAATCAGCTTTTAATCTAAAATTCTAATCTGATGGTTAACAATTGAAGATGCTGGCATATTCTTAGTCGTCCTCCCAAATCAATGAATGTGATTTACTCTTCATAACTTCCTTGTATTTCTGAGTGCATCCGTTAACCTGTTTACTTTTTAACATTTACCTAATCATATTAAGAAATTACTGTAATACTATATAATTGCCATGTTTAAATGATTAACCTTTCAGATTACCATTTAGATTTCCTCAACTGTCCAAACGTTTCATTTTCTGGCTGGCTGTACGTTTCATTTTCTATGCGCGTTTCATTTTCGCCAGAGATTTCAGCTGTCCGCCCTTTCGGCGTTCTCAGCCGCTAACTCGCGGCTGTGCTAGTATATATAACAGATATTATATATAATATATTGTTGTAATATGTGTATTAAAAGAGGTTGATTAACTGTTTTATTAAATGGTTTTTTATATAGGAAAATTGATATGAATCACTATTTTTCGTTGTTCAAAATTTATTTTTGAATGTAGAAATGAAAATAACATGTTGAAAAACTCTCAAAGCACTTGGATTTTACAGAAATAATCATAAATTTACCAACAATTTTTAACCAGATTTCGAGCAAATATCTCAAAAAAAATCTTCATTTCTTAAAATCTTTAACTTAAAACATATTAAAACAGACGCACTCCACTCCACTCCTCTCCTCTCCTCTCCTCTCCTCTCCCGTCCCCCGGAAAACGAAAACCATGGTAAAGTTACATGCTTACGTGGCTTGAGTAAGTGATTTCTTCTCCCCCAAGTGTTTTTTAGAACAAAGGCTGCCCCGAAATACGTGGTAGCAGTCTTGGATTCCCTCGAAACTCACATCTTCCTCCAACTCGGATTCGTGGTGGAAGAAACTCGAATAGAGAGAAGAGTGGGTTCTGGCGGACTACATGGGGAATTGATTAGTGCCTGGTAGAAACAGAGCTCCAGACCACTAAAACCCTTGGTGATTTGAATGACAAAGGAAGGATTCTCATTGTATTGAGTGAGCTATTGAGCACCCAGATCGAATAGAGAGAAGAACCAATGTGCTTGAAGCCCAAGGCGAGCCCTCCAAAGATTCATACCAAAGGATTGATCGTATTAGCATCGCCACCGGTCATACCGTCGCGCACGGTAGAAAGATTCATCGTTCTCTGTAGTGCTCGAATCTTCAAATATGTTGAGCTGAGATTGGTACATTTTTAGTCAGAGGGATGTTTTAGAACATCACATTGGTACCCCAACGCCGATTCCATCGCCAGATGACACGAAGCAGCACCGCATCTCTGTGAATGCGTGAGTCAAGAAGATCGTAGCCAGTTTACCTTGTATAAATAAAAGTAGATGAAATTTTTCCATATGACCCAGATTGATGAGTAGAAATTTATTGGGCGCGAACCAGTAAAAGTAACAAAACCTGAATGTGCAGCTCGTAAGGAGCCCCAAGGCGAGTGATTTTGACCGCCATATTAATATGTTGGGGAATATACTGATTTGTTGGTGAAGGGGCATATAGGTCTATAGGCGGGTTCCAACTGAACCAGGAGGAGCCACAAATGATTTATTAAGGAACTACAATGCTTTCTCGCAAAGATTCAAGTATTTTCTTTTAATTCTACAGTTCTGCAATTTGTTTTCTAATGGCCTCCTCTAGTAATTTAGGGCCAACCCAAAGGCCAATTCTTGTGATGGAGGAGCATTTTTCCTCCAAAGTCAATCACATTTGACTAGGCGCAGTGGTCTTTTGTTTTACTAAGGAGTGGGTTCCCTAATTGAATCTAATTATTTATTTAATTGTAAATTTTTATGTTTTAAAGGAATTCTGGAAGGATTCTGAGATTTTATGTAATCAGATCTCTCTTAGCACATATCTAGAGATTGAGTGAGAGATATAGATGCCTTAAGATGAGTGAGAGATCCTAGCTATCTTGAAGATTTAGAGGATCCTGAGGATTTTAGGGATCCTAGAGATTGGATTCTTAGAGGGAATTATGGATATATTAGCGTCAATTGATATTAAAACCCTGGTTTCGAGCTCTTAATCATATGGACGATGGGAGTGCATATGTATTAGGACAAGGGATTTTATTTAAACCATGGGAGTGCATATATATTAGTTGTCCTTGCTTTTGAGGAGGGACAACTAGTAGAGATCATTCGAAAGCCTCAATGCAGGTTTATAGAGTAGCAAATCGAGTCGAAGTTGCCAAAATGTGGGAAGAACTGGAGTTAGGTCATCATCTTGTTGGCAAGAACTACAAGTTTTGGTCCTTGCGAATGAAATTATTCCTCAAAGCTCAGGAATGTTGGGAACCAATAGAAAATGGTTTCATAGATTGATCCAGAATCAGATCCAGGAGGCTTCTAGGTCCAGAAAAGTCTCTAAAATGAAAGTTATCGGAATCGAATGAAACCAATTCCATTGCGACCGTCTCGTTGCGCTAATTTTGGCTATATATTTACTTCGTCAAATGGGCGTCGGATGCAAAACTTATCGCACACTGATCGTTTCCCCAAACAACTAAAAAGTCAACATGTCAACTGGCAAAAAAGTCAATATGATGTAAGCATGACATCAGCATAGTGACTGGGTAGTGATAGGGATCAATGCAGTGTGGACAAGTGGCACATTGTGAACCACTCCAATGTTGACATGTGGCATTTCATGGACCAATGAAAGAGTGCCATGTGGCATCCCCCTCATTGACTGATTGGGAAAATTCTGTAGCCCATGGGATTCGAGCCCATAACCTTTTGGTAGGCGACAAAGCTTTAGGAAAAGGTCCATTGCCAATGCGCCATATGTGTTACTTGTTTAAAAGTACGCACTATATGTTAATTAAAGTGTAAATAAGTGTTAATGGATTCAGAAGGGGGTTGGGGCTAAGCCCTAGGACGCGGTTTCTTTTACTGCATGTAACCTTTGAATCCAATTATAGTGTTGGCACATATATCACCATGGATCTAGCCCCGAATCCAGTGGAATCCCATGTGACCGGGAATCAGTTCAGATTTACTAGAGTGGGTTTTTGGGGCACAGTCCTATCATTTAACACCATGCGACCGGGTTTTATGGAGCAGGGGCCAACGCGCAACCACTAGGAGGCTGGCGCTTGGCCACATGAGAGCATATGCCCATGTTTTATGTGCGCGCGCCAGGTCTATGGGGCTTAACCCATATATTTTTGGATAATTAGGTTTTATTATAATGTTTTTGGATTTTAAATTGATTTTTGGTCTGTAATAAGAGGATTTTGCCCATTTTGGGGGTTATTGGGCTCTTTTTGAGCCCATATTTTGGGAGGAAGTTGGGGAATGTTAACCAACTTTAGATCTGTAAAAACCAGGCCCGTTTGAATCCATGTAGGATACTTAGAGCAATGTTATGCTGAAGCAAAGCAAGGCCAAAGCCATTTTTATGCAGGGGAGCTATTGAGGAGAAGAACTTTGGAGGCCATTTCCAAAGGCTATACTCTGCCTTTTTCAGTGCCATCAGTTGCATTGGATTTCTGAGGTCAAGAAAAACATAGAGAGATCAGAATGGAGTCCATTTGATGTACTTTTGATGTACTTTGCAAGAATTGAAGAATTAATAAAGAAGCCTCTCCCACTTAGACAAAGGCTCGAAGACGTAGGGAATTTTGTCGAACTCCATTATCACTTATCTTGTTAGGGTTTGTTGTTCTTATTGCTTCAATTTAGATCTGTATATTATTTTATGGCTCCTATGTTTCTTCATTAAATTCATCATCTTTCATTCAACTTCTTAGATGGTTAATCAACGCATGCAATTAATAACTCAACCACAATCATTAAAAGATCTTTTCTTATCAAGTGGTATCAGAGCTAGTTGACGTTTGGATTTAAGTTTTGCATGTTAACCAGGGAAAATCTACAGCGTGGTGATGGCGAGATTGTTAAAGAGAATCCATTAATTGGATTGAGAAAGAGAGCTTCTTACAATGAGAAGATGACATCAGAAGAGGGACTTTCTCTTGATGAGAAAGAGTTTCAAAAAAAATTCCTTGCTATGTCAGAGATGGTGAAAGTTTTGTACGAGGATTACTTGGAATGAAAGAGACCAACTCTTGGGAAATATTCAAAGGGAAAAAGTGAAGAGGATCCTCCTTAGATTCCTCCTTCACCTCCACCATCACCTCCTTCTTCTTCAAGTTCAAGTTCTAAATTCAATGCAAAGAAACATGTCCATGAACATAATAATGAAATGTCTTTATTAAAACTTGATGTTAAATTTGAATTACCCATATATGATGGTGAAGTTAATGCAGAGAGACTTGACAATTGGGTCAGGAAGATGGAGGTTTACTGCAGTGTGCAACAGATCAAGGATGAGGCCACACAAATCAAGTTGGCATCTTTGAGACTTGCAGGTACAACTCTCATCTGGTGGCAAAGCAAGTTGCAAAATGGAACATAACAAGTGGGTAATGTATTTCCATCATGGCAAATTTTCATTTCTGCACTTAGGAAGCAATTCTATCCTTTGGTTTATAAAGAAAAAACATTAATTGAATGACAAGCTTTAAAACTAAGAAAATGACAAACAGTGCAAGAATACACAGATGGATTTCGAAAAATGGCATTGATATTAGATATCCATTTACATACACAAGAAACCCTTATGAAGTATATAGGAGGTTTACCTGCACATATTAGAAATATTTTATTCATGTTTGGGCCCACTAACCTTGATGAGGTTTCTGTTCAACAGACGTATATTGAAGTAGGGAAAGCAGGTGTATCAGGGGAATCGTCTTCAAGGAAAGAGGAAAAGAGGAAGTGGCATGGAAAAAAGGAAAATGCATTGGCAAGAAAGGACGAGAAGCCCTCTTGCAAGAATTGCAAGAAAGAGGGTCATGATGAGGACATATGTTAGCAGTTGCATCCCGAGAAGAGGCCAAAGTGGTTCAAGGAAAAGAAGGGAAGGCAAACAGTGGTAGCGACAACAAGACCCATGGACTTGGGATCGGATTCGGGTGATGAATCTAAGGTCTCATTGGTTGGTATGAAAGGTAAAATTGGTGAAGGCATTGATTGTAGAAGTAACTTGTTTCATATAAGGACCATCACGCGACACACTAAGATAAACACATTAGTCAATAGTGGATCTCAATCTAATCTAATCTCAGAATAATTGGTTAAGAAATTAGGGTTAAAAACACACGCACATCATAAGCCTTACACACTTAAATGGATAAGCAATCATCATCAAATGCACATAACAAAATAGTGCACAATCAAATTTGCAATGTCATCTAAGTATGTGTATGAGGTAACATGTGATGCAGTATTGTTAAGAGAATGTGGAATGGTCTTAGGTAGTCCATACTTATATGATCGTAAGGGAATCTTATATAGGACAAAGAATCAATATCAATTAACCAAAGTAGTTCAAGATTATGTGGTTCATGCTCATCATGTTAAGGCAAATAATACAATTCAAACAATGGAACAATTAAAGAAGGCAGTGCAAGAAAGAAACAAACCAATAATTTTTTCAAATGAAGTAATCGATCTTAAGCAAGAATAGGAAATGATTGTTGAATGGAAAATTAGTCACAGGTTGCTTCAGGATAAGCTCATGTCATGCAAATATTACAAGTATATCAACTCATTTGCAGTCGTGTTTTTGATGCTATCATTAGTAATGTTGTCTACATGGATGATAGTGGATTCAGTAAAATGTGACAAGGTTCAAATGGCTAACAATATGCTCTCAGTTGTCATGATTGTGTTACAGTTGATCTTGATGAGACAGGTGCACAGGATAGAGTTCAGAGACAAAGGACAAGTTAGGTGGCCTATCCCAAGCTTGTTGACTCGTTAGTAACCTTTTGGAAACCAAAAGGTGCATAGTGGGGAGGTGTGATCCATAATCGGATCCAAGAGGCTTCCAGGTCCAGAAAAGGTTCAAAAATGAAAGTTCTCGGAATCAAATGAAACCAATTCCATTGCAACTGGCTCATCGTGCTAATTCCGTCCATATATTTACTTCCTCAAACAGGCATCGGATGTGAAAGTTATCGCATGTTGATCTTTTCCCAGACAACTAAAAAGTCAATAGGTCAACTAGCAAAAATTCAATGCTGACATCAGCATGACATCACCATGCTAACATCAACATAGTGACATGTGGAAGCACGACAATAGGGTGACTGAGCAGTGACAAGGATCAATGCAGTGTGGACAAGTGGCACATTGTGGACCAGTCCAACGTTGACATGTGGCATTTCATGGACCAATGAAAGGGTGCCACGTGGCATCCTCCTCATTAAATGACTGGAAAAAAGTTTGTAGCCCATGTAATTCGAACCCATGACCTCTTGGTAGGAGACAAAGTTTTGAGAAAGGTCCTTTTCCAATGTTCCACATGTGTTACTTGTTTAAAAGTACCCACTATATGTAAATTAAAGTGTAAATACGTGTTAGTGGATTCGGAACGGGGCTAAGGCTAAGCCCCAGCCCACGGTTTCTTTTACTAGAGGTAACCTCCGACTCCAATTATAGTTTTGGCATGGATATCACCATGGATCTAGCCCTGAATCTGGTGGAATCCCATGTGCCTGGGAATCAATTCAGATTTGCTAGCGTGGGTTTTGGGGGCACAGTCCTATCATTTAACACCATGCGACCAAGTTTTATGG
Organism: Picea mariana; assembly: GCA_032191745.1. NCBI lineage: Eukaryota > Viridiplantae > Streptophyta > Pinopsida > Pinales > Pinaceae > Picea > Picea mariana. The sequence goes on along the minus strand of JASDQU010195582.1, from coordinate 4,459 downwards.
AGTAGGGGCCAACGCGCATCCCATACGAGGCTGGCGCTTGGCCACATGAGAGCATATGCCCATGTTTTATGTGCGCGCGCCATGTCTATGGGGATTAACCCATATATTTTTGGATAATTAGGTTTTATTATAATGTTTTTGGATTTCAAATTGACTTTTGGCCTGTAATAAGAGGATTTTGCCCATTTTGGGGGATATTGGGATCTTTTTGAGCCCAGATTTTGGGAGGAAGTTGGGGAATGTTAAACAACTTTAGATATATAAAAAACAGGCCCGTTTGAGGCCATGGAGGATAGTCAGAGCAGTGTTATGCTGAAGCAAAGCAAAGCCAAAGCCATTTTTTTGCAAGGGAGCTGTTGAGGAGCAAAAATTTAGAGGCCAATTCCGGAGGCTATACTCGGCCTTTTTTAGTGCCGTCAGTT
>JASDQU010195581.1:1747-19682 GCA_032191745.1 Picea mariana | reverse complement strand
ATACCTCAATTTAGCATCTCTAAGACTTTTACTGAAAAACATTATTGGCTGCTCAAAACCTTCTTCATTCTTCTGGAGGAGTACTGTCGTCACTGTGTGTACGGAGGTGAACGAGAAAATCAGGAAATCTTTTAGATAATTAAGGCTTGCCATTATGAGCGCTTTGATGATAACTTTATTGATGCGTGCAAACGATGCTTTAGCTTCTGCCATCCATTTCACTTCGTTGTTCTTTTTTAGCATATATGTGATCAATTTCACAATTTCAACAAAGTTTGGGATAAATCTTCTCAAAAAAAAATGTTTTCCTAAAAATGATTGAATTTCTTTTACATTTCTAGGAATATTTATGGTGTCTATAGCTTCTACCCTTTTAGGATCGATTTTAATTCTGTCTTGAGACACAATGTGGCCCAAGAGTTTACCTTCTTGCATCGCAAAGTGAGACTTCTTGGGGTTTAAGGACAAACCAAATTTTCGGCATTTTTCGAACGTTTGCTTCAGATGTATTAGATGATCTTCATCGGATTTAGAAAAAATATTTAGATCATCAAGGTAGATAACCATGAATTTATCTCTCTCACTGACGAAAGTGATATACATAGCGCGCTGGAAGGTAGCACCTGCATTCATCAGACCAAAAGGCAATTTTTCATACACAAATGTGCCCCAAGGGGTGGTGAAAGTTGTTTTTTCTTTATCATGCTCATTGACAACAATTTGATTGTAACCAGAAAACCCATCGATCATCAACATCCTATTTTCCCCAACTACCTTTTCCAAAATGTGATCCATTTTGGGTAGAGGATAATTGTCTTTGAGAGAGGACTTATTTAGATTTCTAAAGTCTACACACAGTTTGATCTCCCCACTCTTCTTCATAACCAGGAATAGGTTCGCCACCCAGTCAAAGTATCTGAGAGGTACAATTATTTTTGTGTCTAAAATATTTTTCACTTCGTTTTCGACCACAGGCAATAAAATGGGGTTGATTTTTTTGAGCTTCTGTCTAAAGGGTTTAACACCAGGTTTCAAATGTATCTTGTGCTCGATCACAGCGGTGTCATAGGTTCTGATCTCATCGTAAGACCGTGCAAAAACATCCTTATACTGTCCAAGTAAGTCTGTATACTTGCTTTTTTATCTAAGGAGGAAGGTACTTTGATAGTTTCACTATCCTAGGTTCTTTAGCGGTGCCCACGTCACAGTCTTCGACCTCCTCTGGTTGGGGCTGAAAGGTAGACCTCAAAGGCATGTCGTTTTGATCAAATAACCTTTCCAGAGGTATCAGGCCCTTAGGGATCTGATTACTTTTCAACACTATCATGCGATGATTTGCGATTTTTTCTTGGAAGTCCTGAGTCTTCTCCCCTTCCTGCATAATCCAGGTATGGTCATTTTGGTTTTCCTGGTCAATGTGAGTTTCGACGAAATCATCCACCATTTCCAGGAACTTTTTGATATTTTCATCATCTTCAAATACCTTCCAGTGTTGTATGTTGTTTGGTATGGATGGTCTATGCCTAACCTCTATGTCGTATTTTAATTTGAAATCAGTAGGGGGTGCGAAGGTCGAAGCTGCTTTGGCCAATGAATCGGCTTGTTGGTTTTCCGCACGTGGGATGAAACGAACCTTTATTGATGAAAATAAATTTTCCATTAGATCCCAGGCACAATTTCTGTAGGACCTTATTCTCGATTGTTTGGCCTGGTACTGTCGATTTACCTTTTTCATAATCAGTTCTGCATCTACATAGACTTCTAGGTTCTTTATGATTAGCTTCTTGGCAGCTTCTAGTCCCAAGACTAGAGCTTCATATTCACATACGTTGTTTGTGTAGTCTATGTCCCACTGTAGCCTCTAAGAGAAGGGGACAACAAATTCATTTTTAGGTGCTATGAAAAGAACTCCTGCACCTTCTCATCCACACAACGAAGCGCCATCAAAAAACATTTTCCAAGTTTCAGTGCTATACACATTTTTATCTATCTTTTGAGTTTTGATTTCATCTATATAACTTTATTCTGTACAATTATTTTCACTATCGTCAAAAGAAAAAATACAATTTCCTAAGTCTTGATCGATGACATAAACAGGGTAGTTGTTAGGATTCAGAGGATATCTTACCATATATTCCAACTGTGTTTCCCTGTATGACTGAGTGAAGTTCCTGCCAAAAGCAGGGATCGTGGCATTGGTCATGTCTAGCTGAATGGATCCCCCGAGCTTGGCTCCCCAAGATCTAGATAATAGAAAACCATACTTCAGTGGTATATCAGCGATAACTACATCCATTAGGACATTTTTCACTGGAATCTGGGTGAGTGTTACTACTAAATATTTTATCATGCCCATGCACTTAACTCTCCTTGAATCGAACAAGTAAACATCTCCATAGGGTCTGGTGGTTTCGAGGCCTATTATGTCCATAATAGATTTTGGCATTACGTTATGAGAGGCTCCAGAGTCCAGCATGCAATTATATAGCAGTTGATTGTGCACGTTCAGGGTAATATAGAAGGGGGCGATAGTATCTCTGGCACCTTCAAAATGTGGACCAAAAGTGATATTAGGCTTATCATCTTCCAGATTTATCACGTCAGACTGACTCTCTAAATCTGAAAAAATTATCATTTTGGTTATTTTATTTTGGTACACAGGGTTCTTCGCCAACTTGAACAAAGGTATTGGTATCTTGATCTTATCTATCTCTCTTTCTAGGCAGAAACTTCCCGCAACTCTATCTGTTTCCTTGGCTGAAACTTCAGACTCTTTCTTTTCCAATTTATTTGTTTGCACTGTTTTATTTTCAGCGATTCTGGATTTTGGTGTCTACATTTCAACTGTCTTAGCTCTTCTCTCCTTGGTTTCATCCTCCGTTACATTGTTATTTTGCGAGTCTACCTCTTTGTTAATTCACATCTCGGTCTCTTTCTGGGGGGGCTCGTATGTTTCGCCTCTAGGAAAAATTTTCTTGGGTTGAGTAGTCATCATAGTTTTATTTTTAGGCCTCAGATTGTACTTATGTTGGAGCTCGACCATTATAGTATCGTCCATCCCTTCATAACTAGAATCATGAGTGTTGTTTATGTTATCATTTTCAGTCAATGATCGTTCTGTGTTTAGAGACTTCTCATAATCTTCCTTAGTTAAATGAGGTTGCATATAGTCGTCACCTAAATTGTTTACGTCTTCTTCTAAATCCTCAAACTCTTGCATATCATTTCCTCCAATAAAACTTTCATTTTTTAGAGGTGTTTGAATTTTTTTATCTTCATTTTTAATCTGTCTTTGTTGAATTTGAGGATTGGGGTTTCTCTTGAATTTTCTCTTAACGAATTGATTAGCTTTGGATTGGTCTAGCTCCATTCTTGAGATTTTGTTTGATAGCTCTTTTATTATCCTAGCCATGTCATCCATTTTGTCATTCGAGGACCTTCTAGATATAGAGGGACCTGCTTGTTCTCTAAAACGTTTGGTCTTCCTGTTTCCTATTTCAATTTTCGTTTTTAATTTACCCGAAGCCATCATGTTTGACTCAATTTCCACAACGTCATCTTGCATTTAGGTTAATTTGGCCCCTCTCCTTTCTCTTAACAGTAGAGCGAAATCGGGTTTGAAGGATCCTGGGAAAGTTACTTTGGTTGCGGGTTGGGATGGTTTAACTTCAACTGGGATCTTATTGTACAACTTGTTAAATCTCTGGATAAATTCCATAATAGTTTCTGATCCTTTTTTCTGTAAAGACCTGAACTTGGTCAAATAGTATAAATGATCCTTTCTTTCGCCCCATTTTATAAGAAATAGGTCTTCTATTGCATCGTAGGATAATATTGAACCTGGGGGAAAGCTCCAAAACCAAGTTCTTACCTGTCCTTTGAAGGTTTGGACAAACAAATGGGAATACACGTCCTCATGTTTGAGACCTAGTATATCAATGAATTGATCAAAGAAGTTGATATGCTCGGTTGCAGTTAGATCTGCTTCTCCTGTGAAATTAGGCAAGTTTTTCATATAGTTTTCTGGTAAATCATGGAGGGGTACTGGAAGGACCAAGGGGGCGTATCTAATAGCTACCTTGGAGAAAATCCTGGGGAGCGGTTGTTGGCCTTGACCTCCTAGTCCCCCTGCTCCTCCTCTAGTGGCGACCATGGATAATCTAGGAGAGGAAATTGGTGCATTATAAAGAGGGTTGGTGAAGATGTATAGTGACTCTCTAGATTCTTCAGGGTGGTGGGGGAAAAATTCAGGGAACTATTTATCAGGGGAGGTGAAAGTTGAGAAAGGGGGAAAGGGTATACGGGGACTCGGTTCCTCTAATTTGCAGGATATGTAAATGGGAGAACTCACCGGTGTTGAATCCGAGTATGTGGTACCTTCTTCAAGGCCTTGAGTGACAGAGAATTTTATATCAAGAGTCGATGGGATATTAATAGGGATGAGATTTACAGCAGACATCTCACCCCTACTAACATAAGAGGTAGCAGAGAGGTTTCGGTCTTAATCTAGGGTAGGATTAACTCAAGGTTTAGGGTCTCAGCTTCGACAGTACTGTCTGATGTTTTTCCAAGAGAAATTTCTCGCAAGGATGAAGGTTCAAGAGGGATCTTAGCTTTGGACTGTGTAGACTTGGGTTGGTAAACAACAATGGTTTGTTTGAAAATACCCTTTGGTTTTAGTATTTTTTCACAATTGGAAATTGGCACGGTCTGTTTAGCATCTAGGTTTTGTCTGGTGTTCCTTTGAACGGATACCAACTTACTTAAAAGTGGAGTCGTCAAGTGAATGATAAAGGTTTATCCTTAGCAAGGTGTTTTCTCTTTGTTCAGTATCAAAAAATGAAACTTGTAAATGTCATTCTCTCGGGGGAAAGTGACTACAATTCTCCGATCCCCGACAACGGCACTAGAAAGATGTTTTTCTAGAGTCTGTACTTAAGGCTACGAAGTATAGAGTCTAGGCATCTAGAAGAGGGTAAAAGATGTGGAAAGGAGCAAACAACTGGAAGAGAAACTATGGCTGATTTCTATGTTGTCTATGTCTAACTTCCACTTGTTCTTGAATGGCTATATCCCATTCAATGGTTGCCCATGAACGTTCGAGTTCGACTCGGGTGGTTGCAGTTCTTAGGATAGTATCAAAGAGGTTTAAGGAAATACTGGTTTGGTATGAGAGGTCGGGTTCTACGTGAGGTTTCCTTGCAACAGGGGCAATCATTTAAGGGACAAAAATTTAAGAGGTTGTTGCTTTTAAGTTGTTGATTCAATTTTAGATTATATGAGAAAAAATCCTGTGAAGCCAATTAAATGGTTTAAAAAAACCGAAGGTCATTTTCCATAACTGAGTTAAAATTTGAAACCAAGTATGAAACAAAATAAAACGTAGAGTTGTCCGACAATGTGAGGCATCAATTCCAGAAGAATCTCATGCTGTAACAAAACAAGAAAAAAAAATAAACACTTTAATGGAGCATAAAATATAGATATCTAAGTAATCCACAGGTCTTGTACCTGCTAATAGCTGCTATAGAGGAAAAGATGTAAATAATTAGATAACTAAAACATGATCGCCACAGTAGAAGTTTTACTATATTGCAGTTAAAGCATTCATCAAAGATGTATATAAAAATGACATGAAGTATGAAATAACAGAGGAAAACACATAACTCGATCTTGACGGAATATGGAGTCTTCAATTCTCTTTGTATTAATCCTGGAAAAGGAAAATTTTCTCTATTACAATCTGCCCCCAAAAAAAGCCCTTCCTTACATAATAAAAGATGTATTTATACCAACATGTGGCGTTACAATTAAATTATTCAAAGAACATGAGTTACGAGCTAAGCATGTGGAATGCTTCACTTGTTGTCCCTATCTTTTTCTGTAGGCCTTTCACCTCTCCTTGTCTCTTGGAATCCAAAACTTTGAAAATACGTGTAATTACATTATTTGTTTCCTGAAGCTTTTCCTTGCCCATGCTTGATACATTTAATACATCTCTCTACCAATTGGGCGATAGAATTGGAGGGCTCGACTTGGTTTTTTTCCTCAAATAAGTAATGATTCTTGTCCAGTTGTGGGATCCTCCCTCCCACCTGTCAATCTTCTGTCATGATGGATAGTAATACTAAATTTGGCTTAATTAGCCATTTGTCAATTTGAGCAATGTCGACTTGACTTACTTGAGAGAGCTCGACTTGATCCCTTTCCATACTTTCTTTGATATCTACCAGATGCTTAGCTATGTTGATTTTCCCTAACGTTCCAGTGCTAGCTTCTCTATAGAGCTCTAAAAAAATTTTGTTTATTGAACCAAATATTTCTTCACAAGAATCCCTCACCTTTTTGGCCCTTTTCCTATTTTCAGATATATCATGTTCCCAGTCCATCAACAGGATATTCCCCCTGGTCTGTTCTTTAATGGACAATCTGGAAGTGATGGCTATATATTCCTTTGTTGTGGATGTGATAGCTTCTTGGAATGTACTTTAGGCTACCTGGGCTTACCTTTCTCTTAAAGTGACTTGGTCTAGGGCTTGGTCTACTAGTTGAAGACGATCCTGGATGATTTCTATTTTGGCAAGCAAACTCTGCTGAGCCATTTCTATTCTCCTTCAGATCTCTGTGATCTGGGTTTGGAATACCGTCATGTCTATGACCTGGCTTTCGATGAGATCCAACTCAGTCTGCAGCTAGTTTATCAATCCCTCCTATCACTCAGCCTGGATTTGGGTCTCTTCGACCAACTGCTGCATTTGCTCAAGATTAGTCTTGAGTTGCTCGATTTCCTGTCGGTCAACCTCTCTGGCTTGCTCAAGCTCTTTATATGTCTCATTTCAGGCATTTTTCTCTGATTCTGATAGACGACTCTACACTCGCTGATCAACCGATCCTTGTGCTTCAATCAGCTCCTTAGGTTCCCAACTGAGTATTGGTTTTTAGTAGCATAGGCCCCCAACGTTCCTGTTATCTCGTCAGTGAACTCTTCTTCTTCTAAACCTTTGTCATATGTCAATATTTTGAATTTTTTGGCCACTGCACCTACCTGGTGATGTGTTTCCCGTTTCACGATGGCCCTCCTTTTCTTGCTGAAGAAAAACTCGCTAGGGGGCAAATCTTCAGCGGTGACATGCGTCAGGTATTCTATAGATATCTCTCTAGCATCAGGGTCCCCTCTGGAAAACTGTAGGGGTGTGACAGACGGGATGGGACTGCCAATTTCTGATGGTATATTCTTCACACCAGCATCGGTACCTGATTTATTCGATGTGAGAAACAATGGGTCTCCTACTTGCTTTGTGTGCATCTCGACTCTAACCTCGGCCTGTCTATCCAAATTATTTGCCCCTGGGGATATTTCTTCATGGCTTGGGCCTTCGAATTCTTGTTTGAGGACCTTAGTTTTCTCTATGTTCCCTTGAGCTTCATGTTCATCTGGGCCTCTACCTGTCGGGCCCTCGACCTCTGCTTGTTGAGACCCCAAGGGTTTTGAGACTGTACCTTGCAAAACTTTGGGGAGCCTACACCTCCAGTGCCCCTGGAACTTATAGAAATCAAACATGTCTCCAGACTGGAGGGCTCGAACCTGGTTTAGAACTTCTAAGTAAGTTTTTACCCCTCAAAAAACTTTTTCATGGGGGGAGATTTTGTGCTCGTATCTTTTCAGGCCGCAACATGCCAGGTGGTTGACCACAATCTTATGTGGGTCATGCTTATTAAACTCAATGCCCACTAGTCTCATATCGCTCAGGTTTGCAGCCTCTGCTTTATCATGGCCAAAATATAATAAAGAATATGTGCCATTTTGTATGGGAAAAGGTGGCCATACCTTCTTCTGAACTCGCTTGAGTTCCTTGCTTATCCCGTCAAGCACCATTTGCCTGGAAATCTCGCGACACACTAGCTTATCTGGTAAAAATAGAGGTAGGGCATATGGTAGAACAGAGAAACCAAAAACCCTAATATATGAAAATTCCCTTTCAATATACCAGTCTACTACGCGGTTTAAATCTTCCACGGCTTTATCCGAAATCCAGGGGGGTTGGCCGAAGATAGAAATATGCATGGGCACCACTACCCAATTGAAAATATCATATACGAACTCCTTGGCTTTATCCTCCCAGAGCTTCAAATGGTATTCATGAATAGGTCATTTGTTGGTTGGAGTCCAACTACAGCTCATTAATGGGAAAGGCATCAAGAAGCACACAGCATCCATTATGTAAGCTGACATAAAAAAATGAGGATGTTTTCCCACTTGCCTTTTTCTCTCGGTATTCTGTGAACCCACTGGCCAGACTATTAGACAAAATCTTGGCCCAATCAAACGTGAAAATCTCAGCCATTATGTGAATCAGCGGCACCCATGGGAGGAAGAAGTGAGCGGTATCCTCCTTCCCATATAGCCTACATACCATCATTGCTACATACATGAATTGTGGCTCCAATGCTGAGATCGAATAGATTCCATTGGATTCGGCCCTGAATTTCGTGGGGTGAGAATACCAATCTTTAATAATGTCAGATAGGCTTTTCCCATACTGCTCGCATTCTTTCTTTTTGAATACTTCTAAGAATTCAGCTTTGTGTGTGAATCTCAGCGTGGGAGACAATTTGTACATTTCCCATATATGGTCTGGCTTGAAAGTCCCAACTGCCACTTTCTTCTCATTGAAAATTGTCCTGGTTGGGATATCTACATGGTCTAATGCCCATTTTGTCATATCACAATACGGGAGGAGACGTGGCCTTGCTGCTATATTGTGTATCTCAGACTGAGTGACAACTTTATACTTTATGGATATGTCCTCTTTCTCATTAGCATTGGAATCATCCGAACAATTGATCAGCTCACGTTGCAAGACGTCGGAGACTTGTGTCCATGTTTTGTTAGTACTGATGCTCTTGGGTGAAGTATCGGAGATAATATCTGAACCTCAACCCAAACGCTCACCAGTAGTCTTGGGAGTTTTCCTTGGAGCCATAATATAGAACTTTGTAATTTGGCTTCCTATCACAGACAGAGAAAATACAAACAGGGGTTACTTTGGCAAAATGGCTCTGCAGAAAACTAGAAAAAAATTTAAACGAACGATGGTAATCCTTTCATTTTGAGAACTTAAATTCTATACGAGTTCACGCTGACAGAACATTCAAATCATTAAAGGAAAGATTTTGGAGATAAAATCAAATCTTAGTATCAATCACTTCACAGGGCTTCTTATAAATGTCATAAATGTTTTGATGGCGTGATTCGGGAAGAACATAAAGACATTTAAATCTTTGTCCATAGGCTATACCAGTGTAAAAGTTGATTAAGGCATTAGTCAATATGGCTTAGTCTGTTTATTAAGTTATTTTAGTTCTTAATTGCTTTTTTCAGCGTTTGCAACTTCATAATATTTCTACCCTTAGTTTTGGACCATGAACCCTGGAGATTGCAAAACAACAATTTGGTAAGTTAACATTAATTACCTTTGGTTTTTAATTTATCAAGATTAAAAAAAAAGGGATCTCGTGACCTGGGGTATCAGGGTTACAAGTATCATATCCCCAGAAGTCATGGCATAAGTAAAGTCTAAATCTCGAACTCGCAACGTGATTAGCTTAAGTGATAATCTTTTGTTTAAAATTTTTAATTATTCGTGATTTGGGAAGAAATTTCTAAACTTCGTGAATTCACAAGTTGGGATTACGAGGGGCAACAATTCGATAACACTTTGTCGTAGGGAAACCCGAATCGCGAAATTGCGATGGGCCTTATTAAAATTTAAACACTTTTAGCTTGCACTTAAGCGCGTTTAAAACGGGTTCTCGGGGTTTTAAGTAGGCTGGGAAAATAACTCTTTATACATCGCGAACTGTCGATTTCCAAGAAACCAAAATAGGTCTCTTAAATAAAGATCATTGTTAAGAGGCAGCTCCATAGCTAATCTTTAGTCTTGAAAATTTTAGAAAAAGGGGGTTGTTCCAACAATTAGAAGAGTATTCGGTCGAAGAATTATTTTTGACTCATATTACTGGGATGGCTCCTAGGAAAGATAAAACCCAACTGTATGATGAGGACGCAAACATGTGCCATGTTCAAGGGAGACTTGATGGATGTTACCATTTTCAGAATAGACCAATGGTGAAAAACACCCCACTCTCTTTTTTTATTTTTTTGTGTTTTTTTCCTCCTTCATGGTTTAATGAGGAAGAAAGAGGAACAAAAGTATGCTTGGTATGTATCTTTTTATGTCCTTTTACGAGTTTGAAAAAGAGACAAAAGTGTACTCGGTAATGTTTTTTTCATGTTCTTTTACAAGTCTGAAGAAAAAAGATAAAAGTATACTCAGTTGGAGAGAATGAGTCACTTAACAACATGATCCTATGTTCCAAGCGCATGGAACAATCCTAAGCAAGATGAATGCAAATGGTACAAGATAGTGAGATCCACTCTTAGCAATTGTTATCTTGATGGGTAGGTGGATGAAAAACAGAGGACAAATAATGCAAGAGGAAAATGGTCAAGTCTACAAAAATAGCGGTAAGCAAGATATGGGAAAAAAAAGTGTAACAGCAGTAGGCATGACACAGGAATAAAATGCATAGGTGACTGTTAAGCCACAATAAAAACATTTCTGGAACCCCCATGAAATTTGGCTAGAATATAGATGAAAATATAATAATGAGGCTCAATCATCAAGTCATGGTGGGGATAAAGGAGGGCTCCCGAGCCTATGGGAAATCGTGACATGGGAACTAAATGGAAATCCAAGTACTAAGTTCTAACTAGGGCACCCATGAAGGGTAGGCACTATCGAACAAGTTATGATGTGAAAAAATGGAGTGGCTAATGTCACAACCTGATGGGATCGAACCTAATGCATGTGAAGGAAAAATGGATGGTTAATCATGAAAATCGTGGATGCAGGGAAAAACCTATCCCTATATGCCAGTTTTAAGAAAACATACCTCAATTTCAGTGGAAGTCGTCATCTTCGTAAGAAAGAGTCCTTGTAATCCTATCACCACATGTAAAATAGATTATGTGGTCAAAATTGTTGAGCACACACTTATACGAGGGGGTTAAATCAGTATAAGGCTATCTTTTTTTTTTTTAACATTCATAAACCATAATGAAGAAATCACATAAATGTAACAACTAGAAGACACAATATTTAACGTGGAAACCCTTTCAGGAGAACCAAAAAAACTTCTTTTTATAAATTTGTAGGAACCAACCTACGATTACAAATGTTTATAGGCACCAACCTATGATTACAAATGTTTATAGGCACCAACCTACTGGATACATCGATCCCCTCTACTATATTTAGGCACCAACCTACATGATACATTGATCCCCTCTGTTGTTTTTAGGAACCGACCTACAACAGACACCAATCCCCTTTTGTTGTTTGTAGGAACCAACCTACAACAGACACCAATCCCCTCTATTGTTAGTAGGCACCGACCTATTGGAGACATGAATCGCCACAGTTGTATATTTTGTAGGCACCAACCTACTTACAATTTTACAAGTTCTTCATATGCATTATCTTCACTGGTCTACTTGCTACTTCTGTCTTCACCAAATATGCTCTATTCTCATTACTTCTGGTTTCACCATATCTACTTTCTACTCGCTACTTCTTCTTTCGCTGAATCAGCGATGTACTCACTAATTATAATTTCTCCATATCATCTCATCACTCACTCCTTCTTCTTTTTGTTATACCTACTCAACACTCACTCCTGCTTTCTCCAGATTTGCTCGACGTTGTTGAAAAAGTGTCCTCAGACACGTAATTTTATTAATAAGGAAAAAATGATTACAATCTGAAATTCATAATCTACTCCTTAACCTCACTTGAACAAGGAGCTAGTTTATATAGCTTAACTCTAAACTAAAAACTAGGAGAACAACCAATCACATGAGTATGATAGTTGTCCTTTACATAGAAGCTAGGTGTCCTTATCCTAACAAACTAGAATAAATTAATTTCTAAAAACATTTATATTAGAAAACACTTAGACTATAGAACTTTAGGATTATGAGGCTAACAGACGCTCTCTACTTCTGCTTTAACTCTACCTTCACTATATCTTATTGCTTATTCTTCTACTTCTTCCTTAGATATGCCTTTGCAAGTTTTATGTGCTAGAACAATAGATCTATTTGTTATAACACCAGATCTAATTTTCGCTAACATTTAATCCTCTCTCCTTGAATGATATTCAATCATCACTCCTCAAATGATATGCATAAGAATATTACATTTTCACCCACACTCATTATTTCTGACAATCATCTTCTCCTTTTATACTTTGCCATTAGTTCTACATGAAAAGTCATGTCCATTTGAAAAGACATGACTTTTATTAAATAAATAATTAATTTCCCGCTCTTTAAATTTTTTAACTTATTTTTCAACATACCATGGGTTTTAAAACCATGTGAAAATACCATGTGCACTTTTACTCCACTTTCACTTCTACTTTTTTAATCCACTTTCATGTTTACTCCACTTTTATGTAACTTCATTTCTAATCCACTTTCATGTTTTACTTCACTTTTACGTAACTTCATTTCTAATCCACTTTCACGTAACTTCATTTCTAATCCACTTCCACTTTTGTATTTATTAAAGTCACATTCCATTTGAATATTTATATGTGAATACTTACTTACCATTGACATCAGTGACAATAATTTATTCAACAAAAACGCATAGTGAAATCTCAAAAAAAAAAAAATTGGGTGGATTTTTAGGATATGATATATGCAAAACAAAAAACTGTCACACCACACACCTATGTACAAGGCACTATGCATCTTGATGCTTTAGGCCAATTAGATCCCATTTCTAGGCTCGAGTCAAGGATCATTTTCATAATCAATGAATGCATGAGCCGATGTTGGTGTCATATGACTTACCATATTGGGGCCATGCCACATAGGAATGAATTTTTACATACGAAGATAATCATAGTGAGTGGTTTCATGAGCTATGGAAGATCCTTGATGGGGGCCATCAATACATGAAGGAGGTGCAAAATGAAAATATTCGATGGAAGGAGAAGCAGAGAATTCAATGGAAAGTTCTGAAAAGGATAAATAAGAAAAAAAAGGGTCAAGATTGGGTGTCTCATTAGAATACCCAACAAATTCCCCCAGTCTCGGATCGAGACTCATCATGATAGCTCTATTTTGTTATAAATCAAGGAACCATAACATCCAATATGGCCTTTTCTGAAGGAAAATAAAAATATAGGATGTCATGTGAACTTGGAGAGTCAACAACCCGTATGGGTGGAGTAGGTTGATCACACTCCACATGAGGATGTAGGTGTTGACCAGGATCAATTTATGTTGATGATATTGTCGGATAGAAAATATCAACCGTTGAAGGAGGCATGGAAGCTCCATATGATTCAACATCCTCAGGACGAGGTACTACCCAAGGATTGAAAATCTCGAGGGATCCACTTGTAAATAATGAAATCATGTTGATAGGAGAAATGTTCAAAGTAGGAGATGGTGGGGGAAGAGGAATTATACCCATAAGTGAAGGATATTTTAAGATCCCCACACCAACATGTGTATAATATTGTTGGGTATCACCAACAAAGGGCACATTTGACCCCACATTGGATCCAAGGTATGGGGTGCAGAAAACAACTTTATCAATTTTCACTATTTTACCTTGATGAGGGAAGCATAAGGACCTAAAGAAAAATGAGAAAAATGAATTCATGTCATAGAATCAAGTATTCTTGAGTATCAAATTATACTCAAGAGGTGCATCGATGACCTCCATGGAAACATAGACAGTATTACCACCTAATGCGATCGATAAGGCAGTGATTATTCCATGAGGTTGGAACATGTGTCCATTGAACACTTTCAATAATGTGGAAGATGTGTCGATCTTAGGAGATCCAATGGGCTTACAACAAGAAATAGACATGATGCAGGTAGAGGCTCGTTCATCAACCACAATGAGAAAGATAGTTTTCCCCATCATGTGCACTTTGATCTAGAAAGAAACCTGACGGGAGAGCCTATGAGTAACCTGACTGGAATCAAAGGTCATCAAACTCGAATCTAAGGGATTGACCCCACCTATAGATGACAACAAGGATTTTCACTGCATTGGGAAGCTTTGGAGAAATTTGAGGGAAAACATGGCACATGGTGCCTTAGCCAAGTCTTCCACAATGATGTAGTTGTGGGTGGCCTATGTGTTTGGATTATGTGTCATTATTCAAATAAGTCACTTCAAGGGGTGAAGTGTGTTAGCGTCAGAAGTCACTCCTGGATTGCTTGCAAGAGCAGAGCCTGACACCCATCAGTTTAATGTCATGATTTGTTTATCAAGGGGTGATCAAATGGAGATAAAGACTCGAGGAGATATCGTTCTAACTCAGGGAATGGGTCTGGTATGTAAGGAACAAAGGAGGTCTGGAATCCTAACTTCAGCCAGTGAGTTGATTAAAAGATGACCAGGTGGAAGACTTAGTGAGAAAGGTGAGCAAACAGCTCTGGGCAACAGGCTTGCAGCAGTTTGTAGGAGAAAAACTCTGAATGCAGGATCCTCCTGGTTCAGGGATTCAAGAAACTGAATAGAAAACTTGACTGGATCCTCCAATTCCAAGTCATTCAGCGTTAAGGAAATCACAGGAACCGATTAGAGACTCCGCAACTATTACAGTGATCCATTACAACATCATCCTATAATAGCTACAGCTCGACTGGATCCTCCAATTCCGAGCTTCTCTAACACAATGTAAACAAAGACATGAAAGAAACTGGCATTCATAAGGCAAGAAGTCTCAAGAGTTCACACATAACCAGAATAGCAGTGCTTCATTAAAACTTTACAACTGAGAGCTCTGGTCAACCATCGATAGATACAAAATACAACAACTGAGTCTATATACTCAGGAAAAATCACCTAATAGAGGCGTGCCCAGTGACTCGCTGCTTGATGTCCCCTCAGTCAAACTCGTACTAAAATCCTTCTTCAAACGCCACCTTAACTGCGCATGGATCCTATAAGGAGGGTAGCTGAGCCATTAAGCGCTGGGCTAACGTGCGCAGACTTCTCTATCTAGTTGAATACCTTGGAATGGCGTCTTTGAAGAATTGGGTACATAGGACCCCCTCGAGTGGACTTCTTGCCAGACTTTCCATACCTTATACTTAATGCATGAGGAGAGGTTTCACCCACCCCTGCCTGCCGTCATTTACTCCAGGCGAGGAACAGTAAGGAGATCAGATCCAATGGCGCCTGGAGGCCGCGATGATCCCTCCTGCAACTGAACTTGGTGCCTCGGGCCTTCTTTATGCATCTCCTTCCTCTACTCAAGTGACCACAGGCTGTGACCCCGTGCTTATTCCCAAAGTTCTTTCGGCACTCACGGATGGAAAGAGTTAATCCTTGCTTATCGAATTTGTGAGGGGTGAGGAGGCGAGGAGCCCAATCGTGTGCCACGTGTCCTCTTTAGATGGATGGCCTTGATCATCTCGGAAATACTATGGGCACGGGCCCTCGTGACCTCGCAACCTCGCCAGTTGAACTATTGAGTTTTCACCCTCTTACTTCGCGAGTCCCCGAGATGCGAGAATTCAACGGAATGCTGACTTCATCTCCAGCCAACGCGTGTCTACCCGACGACCATGCGGTCCCACCTTATGCTCTGCCACACATTCACACGAACCTCGACACTTCATAACTCATGAATCCTAATGCCAATACCTTGGGACTTCTCGCAGCGAGATCCCGAGGGCTTCTGCCACCTGTATTCCACTTCGCTGCTTGGTTATGGCCACTTGTCCTCCAACGGTCGAAATCTCGCAACCTCGCAAACTCGCGATCCTCGCGGCCAATCCCTTGGGTATTTTCTTATGAGGCTCTGATACACAATCCCATGTGCGGATCCAATGGTTAATCATCTTCTCACTTCTCGCGTCCTCGCGACTTGAGATACCCAATGTTTGGGCCTTTACCCTGCGAACTCCTGAGTTCACGAGATCATCGATCTTGGATGATACCGACGACACTTTGCTCGCTCGCTTGACCTGCTACTTGGAAAAACAAAGGTTCTCTCATGTCGCACTTGATCACTTCGTGCAACTTGCAGACCCGAATGCTCTCAAGCCCATGACAAGAAATATTGCTAACATTTGGCTCCACGGGGGATAGATTCATCCCTGTGATGCTCTAAGAACTCCTTCTGCAGCTTTAGTGCCTTGCTGTTGGGCTATGGAGTCACTTATTAGGCCGAAAACATACAAAAAGAAACTAAACAAAGAACTAAAAGATAATATTTACAAATAGAGGAGCCGTCTAAGGCTCAAATAAAACATTTTTTCAAAAAGTGCCCATTCACTGGGCTGCTGAAAACCTCTTCACCCTCCAAATCCTGCAACCCATATGTGTTGTTGGAGAAAACCTCAAATATTTTGAAGGGGCCAATCCAGAGGGTGTCGAACTTGCAGTGCTTGCCTTTATCCTATCTGGATGCATCCCACTTAAATACCAACTCCTCGATCTCGAACTCCTCCTTCCTGACCTTTCTGTCAAAAGCCTGTTTGATCCTCTACTGATGACTGTAAGTTGCATCCCTCACTTGTTCTCTAATCTACTGCGCTTCCACTATCTGATGGATTCTTCTGATCATATGATCTGGTTCTCCCTCGTAGTCCTGAAAGAACCTCGCCACAGGTAAGGCGAGCTGAGTAGGGAAAACCACCTCTGCTCCATAGACTAGTTGAAATGACGAAGTGCCCAGAGACTTCTTCATTGTGACACGATCTGCCCACAGAGAAAATTTTAACTTTGAATCCCAGGCCCTTTTATTGTCTTCCAATAATTTCTTAATGAGCTTGATCAGACTTTTATTGGAAGATTCCGCCAGTCTGTTTCCTTGAGGATAATAGGGGGTAGAGTGAATCAGTGAAATCTCAATTTTCTCACAAAACCTGACTAGAGGCTTAGACCTGAAGGGAGCAGCGTTGTCAGTGAAAATTCTGCTGGGGCAACCAAATCGGGCTATGATGTCTTCTAGGAAACTGATAATCACTTTGTGGGAAGTGCTTCTGGTGGGAACCGCTTCTATCCACTTGGTGAAATAGTCTGTTGCAGTCAGAATCCATCTGTGTTGGCCACTTGAGGGAGGATGAATTTCTCCGATGAAGTCCAATCCCCACTGCTGGAAGGGTGCTGAGACTACTACAGGCTTTAATGGAAGAGATTTGAGCTGCTGCTTTCCTGAGAAATTCTGGCATTTGATGCAAGCTCTGATTTCTCTACAGACATCTGGGAATAAAGTGGGCCAGTAATACCCAGCTCGGAGGATTTTATGGGTTGTGGTCTTCCAGAAATGATGACCCCAACAAAGGCCACTGTGGAAATCAAACTTAACTTTCTGGGCTTCTTGTGGGTCCAGGCACCTTAAAAATACCCCTAAAGGGTCCTTCCAATACAAATTTTGGTCAATAAGGCAATATTTGACTGCCTTGAGCTTTAGAGCTCTTGCCTTGTTTTTCTCCATGCCGTCAGGGGGCCTCAATTCTTGCAAAAAGTACAAGATATCCTTGTACCAGGGGCATGCTGCTAGTGATAAAGAAACCTGGGAACACTTGCTGGATGATTCAGTCTTCTCATTAATGAAGTTAACCCCCAAGGCCTTGCAATTGGATTCGGCCAGCAACTTAGCCAAACCCTGCCCCTTTATCAACTTGGTGGGCTTGATTACCAGATAAAACTCTAGGATCTTGGCGATCCACTTACCCCTTCTTCTGTCTATGTCAGGATATATTAGAATGTCCTTCACAGAGGCTGAAGGAATGTATGCAGTGACTTTTGAGTGCAAGACATAGACTCTGAAAGCTTTGAGAGATTTCACTAGGGCATAAGCCTGCTTCTCCATGATCTCGTACTGG
>JASDQU010195579.1:7016-19681 GCA_032191745.1 Picea mariana | reverse complement strand
AACATTGGATGGTTGTTAAAATAATATTATGGTATGTATAAGGAACCAAAGTCAATGTCTTAGTCATCAAGATCAAGGTAATGATAGTTTTGACTTACATGGGTTTGTCGATGAAGATTGGGTTGGAGATGTGGACAAGAAAATGTCCACAACTGCAAATGTATTTTATTTGTTCCAATGACTACTGAGGTTGATGAGTAAGACCCAAACCATCATTGCCTCTTCTAGTTCAAAGGCACGATATGTTGTTGCAATAAAATTGATCAAAGACACATTTTGGTTATTGAGATTATGAAACAATATTGCTATCAAATAGGCTATTTTAGAAATCGAATGTGATAGCCAAAGCACCATTGTAATGACTAAGAAGACAAATTATAGTTCTAAGCATAATCATATTGATGTGAAGTACCACATTGTGAGGGAAATAGAGGAAGTAGGTGTAATGAAATTGATAAAGTGTATATCAAATGTAATGCAACATAATAACTAACAAGGAAATCAATGGAGTGAAGTTTGTCTTGTGTAGAAACATGCTTGGAATTTACACTTGTTCAATGTGATCTTCTCAATAAATTTAGAGAGTAATCTACATGCAAAAGTTTACCTATCAATGCCATTTTATACCATCTTATTATATTTTCATTCACCTTAATTTGTCTATCCAATTTCAACTTATCCCACCATAAATATGCATGAAACTTCAATTTTGTACATGTAAATATTTTATTTTTGATATCCTCAATCCGTTCAACACTCAAATAATTTCTCCATCTCCCCTATCTAGTCAATCAATTCTTCAAGGTTCAAGCTTCATCCATACATAGGGGTTTAAAGTTTGGGTTTGCCTCAAAAATATGTTATGTCTCTTATAATTCTTTCTTTTTGAGTGCACTCCTCTTCTAGTTCTTTTGTTGTGGCTTCATCGAATCCCTACAAATTTTCAAAGTAAACTATCTAATCATATCCCTACAAATTTTCAAAGTAAACTATCTAATCATATTGTTGAAATACCTTTACTACCTCATGGTTGTTATATGCCCTAGAGGATTCTTATATGGTCTACCTCTTATTGAAGCCACCCCCCATATTTCACTTGGATGTTAAATTTGTGTAGTCTATATGGTTGTATACAGAGACAAATTCACTAGCCTAGAATATACTTACAATAGGGGATATCAAAAGAGAGGTATATTTAACCCCCTTAGTTTCCCTATGTGAAGGGGATGTTAAAAAAAAAGGAAGTTTGGGATGACAAAACAATAATTGAAGACATAATAAATAGGTGTTTGAAATTTCAATTTTTAGAAATAGAGAAATATAGGGTTTGGAAGGTATTATCCCAGGTTTTTATTTTTTGTGGTTTTGGAGTGCTAGGATATCCCTCCTATAGTAATGATGTTTACTCGGTCTTAGATCTTGGGGCTTGGGTTGGGATAATCATAATATTTTAGCATCTGTAAATCCTAATCAAAAACCTATTTATGACTTAAGAATGATGAGTATAATGACATTGATACATTTTCTCTCTGTGAAACCTGGAGTTTATGTATTAATGTTGCGACGCTGACATAGATCCATAGCAATTAGTTCCACCAGTTATAGATTTGAATCCAAATACATATAGATACCTACTTGTTTTTTTCATGGATTCAATTGTTTACCTTGACCATGAATCAATCAATATTGATCCAGATACAGAGAAACATGCAGGGAAGGCCTAGAGTTTCATAAATGGAACAAATCCTAAAAACTATAGAATTCCTTGGTAGGTAGGGTTATAGCTTCCAATATAGGCCAGTTCCAAATAATTTTGGGAACCACACAGAACTATCAAACCCCCTTGGGAGGGAGAGAACACAGAGAGTCTGAAATGAAAGGATAATACCACTTAATGACATTCTCAACCATTTTTATCATTTTTAGCGGCAATTAGAGGAGAGCCATTATCGATTTCTGAGACATCTCCACGAGTTTTTCTGGATGGGGCTCCTCTACCTCTATCGACATCCAAATGGAACTTGCGACCCCTAAATATCTCCACTTCTGTATGGGTTTGGATGGATAGGGCATGTTGCTCTTCCTTTGTCGATGTCTCCACTCCTGCACTTGGGGTTTCGCCAGATAGGGATGCTCTCTTGCACCTAGGGTTTTGTTCTTCTTGTTGTCTCCACTCCTGTGTGGGTTTTGGATGGATAGGGCTTCTCTCATGTTCCTAGGTCAGCTTCTCTCTAGTTTCTGTCGTGAATGGACACGAGGAATTATATTTTTGAGTTTTGTATTTTTTTTGTTTTGTTTTTTTATTATTTGTTTTTAATTTAATTAATATATATATATATATATATATATATATATTAACCTTTTCAAAACCAGTACGGACAAGGGGAATCTAACAGTTTAATTAAAACAAAGCATTGTGATGGTCCTTGCAGATGCTGACAAAATGTGATTTATGCCCAGTGCTCTACATGTCAAAGTGAAGAAATTCAACCAAGCACGGGTAAACAGTGGGAGTAACTATTACTCTCTTAATGTAGTTAGATGTCTTATCATCTAATTAGTGACACACATGAATGGATTAACACGATTCCCATTGTCCTTAGCTACTATCTAGAGAAATCACATCTAAGGAAATGGGCTTGGAAAAATTAGCAGGGAAAGAAGACCCTGTTGAGCTTGACTCTAGTCCGACTTTGTGAAATGAATTGAGAGGTGCAGAATAAGTGGGAGTTGTTTTCATCGCAATTGAAATACGTCCACTAGTTTTAACATTATTTTACTTATTCCATGGGGAGGAGACGGGGCATTGCGTATATGTTAAAATATAATGCACATTTCCTCAAAGTGTTGTCATTGATGTCAATGGTTGAGAGCTCATTCTTCATGCAATTTATGACAATGAATTTAGGAAACCAAAGAGGATCATTGTCTTTAAGGACTTACAAAATTCCTACAAAGAGGATCATTCAACACCTAAGGGAATTCAACAATTCATGGATTCCCTTTGTTGATCTATGCCTTGGTTTAAGCACTCAAGAAATAGCGACACTACATTGCTGGTAAGGAAACAATCCTTCACACTAAGCATCAACCTCTTATGTTTATGAAATATCAATCAAAGATTACAAAGGAATTTTAAATGGGAATCTTATGTTTGAAACTTTTATCCCATTATTAATTACAAAAGGGGGACTACTAATAAAGTTGTTGATATGTTGAATATGATCCCTCCTTCCAAGGTTTTACATATTCTCAATACCTAATTAATTTGAATAGCTTGGATTCTACCAACCACTTCTAGTTAATTTCCTCATGTCCTCAAGAATCCATATCCGTAAACCTTATTAGTGAGTTTCCTACTACTCTTAGTAATCACATATTAAAAAGCATTGAACAAGATCGATGTGAAAGAATGGTACCCTCTACCCAAGATTTATGATCTCATAAATTAGTTGAAAGGATCCAAATATCTTAGCAATATTGACCTAAATTTTATTTATCAATCAATACATATGAACCCTTCTAATTATTAGGAAAAAATCTCAAGACCAAATATGGGATCTATGTCAACAATGGATTTTCAGGTCAATGATAATAAACTATTGTTATTGCGCCCCACACCAATGTTTAAATATCTCTATTGACATGCTTGTGTTCGTGTACACTTTTGCGTACAAAAATGGGTGGGGCTAGGTGCAAGACCTATGAAAATTTTCAAAATATATTGCCCCAACTCATGGTGGCCTCATAGAAAAAGGGTGGTTTCCATAGCATGGTATGGAGTTTCTATATTCCTTCAAAGATAAAAAATAGTGTAGTGGTTGGTTGCTTGTGTTGAATAAAAGAATTTAATGAGAAATATTGGTGGTTAGTATTCATGACTTTTGGTATTGCTAATGTTTAGTAAGAATCATCAAAGGAATATTTCACCCACATTTTGGTAAAATATAGTTTTATATTTGGATGGAATATTGGTTTATAGAAATATTTGGTCAGAATATCATATGTAAGATGTTAATATTTCTCTTGACCTTATTCACCAACATAAATTTCAAGAAACAATGAGAAGTCATTTGGGCATACTTTCATTCATTGTTTGAGTTTTGTTATGAAGTATGCTAGTTTGAATGCATATCTAGCCAAGGTCAAATTCCTTCAGGGTTGGACCAATCCCTCTAATACTACATATATAAAGAGTTTATTAATATTTGGTGGCATGAATTTCTATAGAAACGTCATTCAACATTTCTCTCACAACATTCAACCATTTCATCAACTCTCCAATAAAAATAATTTATCATCAAATGTCGCAACACCTAAGGGAATTCGACAATTCAAGGATTCCCTTTTTTGATCTATGCCTTGGTTTAAGCACTCAAGAAATAGTGACATTACATTGTTGGTAAGGAAACAATCCTTCACACTAAGCATCAACCCCTTATGTTTATGAACTTTCAATCCAATATTTAAAAGGCATATTAAATGGGAATCTTATGTTTAAACTTTTTATCCCATTATTAAGTACAAAAGGGGGACTACTAATAAAGTTGTTGATATTTTAAATAGCCCTCCTTCCAAGGTTTTATATATTCTCTAAACCTAATTAATTTGGATATCTTGGATTCTACCAACCACTTCTAGTTAATTTCCTCATGTTTTCGAGAATCCATATCTGTAAACCTTATTAGTTACTTTCCCACTACTCTTAGTAAGCACATATTAAAAATCAGTGAACAAGATATATGTGAAAGAATGGTACCCTCTACCCAATATTAATGATCTCATAAATTAGTTTAAAGGAGACAAATATCTTAGCAAGATTGACCTAACTTTTATTTATCAATGAGTACATATGAACCCTTCTAATTATTAGGAAAAACTCTTAAGAACAAATATAGGATATATGTCAACAATGGATTTCCAGGTCAATGATAATAAGCTATCGTTATTGTTCCCCACACCAATGTTTAAATATATCTATTGACATGCTTGTGTTCATGTGCACTTTTTCTTACATAAATGGGTGGGGCTAGGTGTAAGTCCTAGGAAAATTTGCAAAATATATTACCCCAACTCATGGAGGCCTCCTAGGAAAAGGGTGGTTTCCATAGCATGGTATTGAGTTTCTATATTCCTTCAAAGATAAAAACATAGTGTAGTGGTTGGTTTCTTGTGTTGACTAAAATAATTTAATGAGAAACATCGGTGGTTAGTACTCATGACTTTCGATATTGCTAATGTTTTAACTACATCGAGTAAGAATAATCAAAGGCATATTTCACCCACATTTGGGTAATATATAGTGTTATATTTGTATGGAATATTGGTTTATAGAAATATTTGGTTAGAATATCATATTTAAGATGTTAATATTTCTCTTGACCTTATTCACCAACATAAATTTCAAGAAACAATGAGAATTCATTTGGGCATACTTTCATTCATTGTTTGGGTTTTGTTATGAAGTATGCTAGTCTGAATGCATATCTAGCCGAGGTCAAAGTCCTTCAGGATTGGCCCAATACCTCTAATACTACATATATAAAGAGTTTATTAATCCTTCGTGGCATGATTTTCTATAGAAAAGTCATTCAACATTTCTCTCACAACATTCAACCATTTCATCAACTCTCCAATCAAAATAATTTATCATGGAATGTTGCAACACCTAAGGGAATTCAACAATTCAAGGATTCCCTTTGTTGATCTATGGCTTGGTTTAAGAACTCAAGCAATAGTAACATTAAATTGCTGGTAAGGAAACAATCCTTCAAACTAATCATCAACCCCTTATGTTTATGAACTTTCAATCTAAGATTACAAAGGCATCTTAAATGGGAATATTATGTTTAAATTTTTTATCCCATTATTAAGTACAAAAGGGGGACTACTAATAAAGTGGTTGATATGTTGAATAACCCTCCTTCCAAGGTTTTATATATACTCAATACCTAATTAATTTGAATAGTTTATTTTCTACCAACCACTTCTGGTTAATTTTCTCATGTCCTCAAGAATCCATATCCCTAAACCTTATTAGTGATTTTCCCACTACTCTTAGTAAGAATGAATGTATACTTTGTATACGACATAGACGATGAATATAAAGAGTGGATGTGTGAGTGATATTTGAGTCTGGAAACCCTCCCATATTGTCAAGGCATGCGAACAGTCTATCCATGTCAAATTTCAAATTATGGTGCATACAATTTTTTTTTGAAAACATATCAATGTTGGCCCCATTCACAGGTCATTGTTGCCCATCATGTACTCTGGCCATAGTACAACATCTATTAATATTTGTCTCCTTTAAAATTCGACTGCTAAAATTAAAACAAAATGAGTAAGAGATCTATAGATATATAGAGTGGGTGTGTCAGTGATATTTGAGTCTGGAAACTCTCCCATATCGCCAAGGCATGCAAACAGTCTATCCATGTAAAATTTCAATGCATACATTTCCATGAGGAATAAATAATTTCTTAGGCCTTTAATTTGGGTGATTTAAATGGTGTTTCTAGGAATTAAATCAAGAGAACAATATGGAAAATGCCAAGGATTCAATAAAAAAAAACATAAATAATAAGAAGAAAAATCATTGAAAATGTACTAAGAGAATGGAGAGAAAATGTGAAGAAAGATAATGTTGGAAAAATATGCAAAAGGAATATGAAGAAAAAAATATTTGGATAGGGATAGAGGACCAATGCATTATTTGAATAAGGATAATGATGAAATTATTGAGACCGATTATGAAGCGAAAAAAGATTAAAAAATGTTACTTCTTTTCACTTCAAATAGATTTGCACGTGCATTTTGAAATTAAATGGTTGACCAAAATGTGTTAGAAACACATGGATCTATATCACCCCTTTTATTATTTCATCGAAGCACAACATTTGTTTCATCAAGATGATTTATGAAAACTCTTATTTAATCCATAATTTCAAATCAATTTATAGAATTATCTCTCGACCTCCTCAAACCCATGTTTTGTTTCAAATGATCATGTCCAAGATTCTCAAGGAGAAGGGAATATTGTGTGCCTAACATATAATTTGTTTTCATATGAAAATTAATTAATTTATATGTAATATCATTATTTTGTAATCAAAATTAAAAATGACTTCTACTAAATAAAACCCGAATATATACCCTGAAAACGCTTGAAAATCGTTCAAAGTTCTCCCTATGAAAGGTTTGTCATTGGTATCTATTGCAATTATCTCCATTGTGTTGCCATGGTTTTCATATGAGTGTTCATGACTAGCAATCATGTCCAAATTGCATTAACCAATGATATTTCATGGGGTAGAGACAAGGCATTGCACAGATGTTAAAATATAATGCACATTTCCTCAAAGTGTTGTCATTGATGGAAATGGTCAAGGGATCATTCTTCATGCACTTGATGGAAATGAGTTTAGGAAATAAGAACAAATTGAAAAACTTTCAATGTTGGCACATGGTATATGGTTGATATGCATGATTTATTCCCCCCACTTGACCATAGAAATTGCCTTAAGACACCCATCCCCTATGCATAAGAGCCTATAATAGTACCCACATTCTTCTTAGAGGAACAAAGTTACCTCTAAAGTGTCTTTGTTGTGGTTTTAGTTCCTGTTCATGGATAATGAGCCTTAGATATCCATTTATGGTGTAAGGCCCTTGTTTTCCTCACTTGATTATGGTCAAGGCTCTGAGACCCATCCTTACTATGTAAAAACTCCTAATCACACCCATATCCCAATTGTATGCCAAAGATACACTTTAAAGGGTCTATGTTGTGGTTTAAGGACTTGATTGTGGAACATTAGATCATTAATATTAATTTGGGACATAATTCCCTAGATTTCTTCCCCGAACTATGGTATGAGACCCACATGCCATGCAAAAAACCTTCTAATGGCACCCATATCCCACTCTAAGGATATTGACTTCCTATAGAGGGAATGTTTTGTGGTTTGTAGCCTTATGCATGGTCATTGGTCCCTAGAATATTCATCTAGGTCCTATGGACCTTCCCAACCATTATCAAGGTCTTTAGATCCATCCCTATTGTCTAAGGCATTATAATAACAACCATATTCCACTTGAAGGATAAATATCCCATTTAGAGGGACCATGTGGTGTTTTATAGCTCACACTTGACAAAGGAACAGGGTATTTCATGATTGTTCTTGGTGCAAGTAAGTGAAGTTTTTCCTTTTCATTGCAAATGTTTATGGTGATGGTTTATCTTTCTCATACAAGATTATGAAAATGCATGACTTATTTAATGCTTGAAGTAAGAAACGTAAAGTGATAATTTTAGTTCTTTTTTAATTGCCTAAGCTTCATAAATTGATATAAAAACTAGTGAAACCCTAGGGACCTAAAGTGTTATCTCCCTTGAGTTATTCATCTAGATATTGTCCTTAAGTTACTTTTCATCCACAAACTTGTGTCCCTTTGAGTGACTAGTATTTTGTCCTCCTAAATGGAAAGAGGTACCTTGCCAAGGTGGCAATGACAGGGCTACGTCCATGTCATGTTTGAGTCTAAAAACCCTCCCATAACATCATTGTATGTGTCTAGTCTAAACATGTCAAATTTCAGTCCATACAAGAACAAATTGCAAAAATTTCAACGTTGGCCCCATCCACATGTTGGTTATAAGCAGAGTCAAGTACATGAGAAGGCATGCCTTATTGTTGGATTTTGATAGAATAACCAAAGAATATTTGATTTTCTGAATTTTTTTTTACTCATGTTTGAGTCTGGAAACCCTCCCATACTGCCAATGCATGTGTGTTATCCTAGCATGTCAAATTTCAATCCATAAAAGCACAAATTGAAAAAATTTCAACATTGTCCCCATTCACATTAATTATTCTATAGGATTTTTGTTTGATTGTGGAATTTATTGTGTGATTCATGTTTGATTCCAAAAACCCTCCCATACTGTCAATGCATGCATCTAGTCTAACCATGTCAAATTTCAATCCATACAAGCACAAATTGGAAAATTTTCAACATTGGCCCCATTCACATTAATTATTCTATAGACTTGTTGTTTTATTATGTAATTGTTTGTGCGGATCATGTTTGAGTCTTTAAATCTTCCCATACCTTCATTTCATGTGTCTAGTCTAACCATGTCAAATTTCAGTCCATACAAGAACAAATTGAAAAACTTTCAACGTTGGCCCCATCCACATGTTAGTTATAAGCAGGGTCAAGTACATGAGAAGGTGCACCCTATTGTTGTATTTTGATATAATAAGAAAAGAGTATTTGATTTTATAATTGTTTGTTTCACTCATTCTTGATTTCTAAGACCCTCCCATACCATCAATGCATGTGTTTTGTCCTAGCATGTCAAATTCCAGTCCATAAAAGCACAAATTGAAACAATTTCAACATTGGCCCCATTCATATTAATTATTCTATAGGCTTGTTGTTTGATTGTAGAATTGTTTTTGTGAGTCATGTTTGATTCCAACAACCCTCCCATACCTTCAATGCATGCATCTAGCCTAACCATGTCAAATTGCAGTCCATACATGCACAAATTGGAAAAATTTCAACATTGGCCCCATTCACATTAATTATTCTATGGGCTTGTTGTGTGATTTGTGGAATTTATTGTGTGCATCATGTTTGAGTCCAAAAACCCTCCCATACTTTCATTGTATGCATCTATTCTAACCATGTCAAATTCCAGTCCATACAAGAACAAATTGGAAAACTTTCAACGTTGGCCCCATCAACATGTGAGTTATAAGCGGGGTCAAGTACATGAGCAGACGCGTCTTATTGTTGGATTTTGATAGAATAACCAAAGAATATTTGATTTTAGAATTGTTATTTTGACTCATATTTGAGTCCAAAAACCCTCCCATACTGTCAATGCATGTGTGTTGTCCTAGCATGTCAAATTTCAGTCCATACAAGCACAAATTTAAAAAATTTCAACATTGGCCCCATTCACATTAATTATTATATAGGCTTGTTGTTTGATTTTGGAATTGATTGTGTGAGTCATGTTTGAGTCCAATAACCCTCCCATACCATCAATGCATGTATCAAGTCTAACCATGTCAAATTTCAATCCATACAAGCACAAATTGGAAAAATTTCAACATTGGCCCCATTCACATTAATTATTCTATAGGCTTGTTGTTTGATTATGGAATTGATTGTGTGAATCGTGTTTGAGTCTGAAAACCATCCCATATCATCATTGTATGCATCTAGTCTAACCATGTCAAATTTCAGTCCATATAAGCACAAATTGAAAAACATTCAATGTTGGCCCCATTAACATGTCAGTTATAAGCGGGGTCAAGTACATGAGAAGGCACACCTTATTGTTGGATTTTGATAGAATAAAGAAAGAATATTTGATTTTAGAATTGTTTTTTTGGATCATGTTTGAGTTCAAAAACCCTCCCATAGCGTCAATGCATGTGCGTTTTCCTATCATGTCAAATTTCATTCCATAAAAGCAGAAATTAAAAAAAAAAATCAACATTGGCCCCATTCACATTAATTATTCTATAGGCTTGTTGTTTCATTTTTGAATTTCTTGTGTGAGTCATGTTTGATTCTGGAAACCCTTCCATACCATCATTATACGCGTCTAGTCTAACCATGTCAAATTTCAGTCAATACAACCACAAATTGAAAAAATTTCAATGTTGGCCCCATTCACATGTCAGTTATAAGCGTGGTCAAGTACATTAGAAGGCACGCCTTATTTTTGTATTTTGATAGAACAAAATAAGAATATTTGATTGCTTAATTGTTTGTTTGACTCATTTTTGAGTCCATAAACCCTCCCATACCATCAATGCAGGTGTGTTGTCCTAGCATGCCAAATTTCATCCGATATAAGCACAAATTGGAAGGTAAAATCCGACGACAAGGCCAATTTTAATGACTTATTTCATGGTTTCGTATTGTTTCTATGTGTTCAGGTTGTGTGTTTAGGAACCATATTTCCATTCTTTTGAACATGCTCATCACCTCACCTTCACATAAAATTTCTCAAATTGGCATATAATAAACCCGAATGAGCTTCTCTTGGTTTTGAGAATAATTAATTCTCTAGTGAACAACTTAAACCACGTGAAGGTGGAAGCTCTAATTATTCTCCCCACCCTCACATCACTCTCAATTCCCCCATATCTAATTTGAAATAATAAATAAAATGTAACACACTACATACCAAAATGACATAAAACTTAAAAAACGTAATTAACCTTTATAAGTAAACTTTTAAAAAACAATAAATCATATAAATACTAAATATACAATTAATAGAATAAATCATAGAAAACATACAATCACTTACCTCATACATTTCAACATTTAAAGATCATTAATCTTCTTCTTCATCCAAATCAACATTTGTATATGATCTAGCTTAGAATCGATAATGTTGAAATGATCGTTCATATAAACGTCATCATCAACATCATTTTCAATATCATCATTGATATCATCAATGAGAACATTGTCTGCTACATTTGGATGATCAACTTCTTTGGCTTCTTCATCTAACACATCTACAACCACCTACTCCTGACCTACATCATCATCTTCTTCTTAAAGATTATGTTCTTCCTCTACATGATTATACTTTATTTGTCCTCCTCTCGGATCATATCTAACAACATATTACCAACTTGCTTTACCAAGTACCTCTGAGTAAAATACTTTCTCACATTGACTTGGAAGAACATAAGGCTTTGTACCCAGTTCAAATTCCCTTGTATTAAACATGGTAAATCCATTAGCATGCTCAATAGCAGTTATTTTAGGATCACATTCATGCATCTGTAGCCTGTACCATTTGACCTCAAACAAAAATATTTTAAAGGAATTAAAATCACATTGAATTATATCCTCCAAATACCCATAATACCTATTTTCAGTTTCTTCTAGATGCCTGTCAACTTAAAACTTGTGTCAACCAATTTTTTTACTTTGAAAGAAAAATAGGGTTTATGGTTTACATGATGAATTGATGATGGAAACAAGTGGGTGTGAGAGTCAAATTTGAGTATAGAAACCCTCCCATATCGTTAATGCATGCTAATATTCTATCCATATCAAATTTCAGTGCATACAGAAACAATTTGAAAAAAAATCAACGTTGGCCCCATTCACAGGTCACGTTTTCCCATATATAGTCCTAGTACAATGTCTTTTCGTTGTTCCTTTTTAAATTCATTTGACACACACATTCCCGCATCTAGTACTGCAAGGACATGTACTAAAATTGATAAAAAAGTACTATTTAATATAAATTGCACAAGCTTCATCAATTATTTCTTGTCTTTGTTTTTTTCTCTCATCCAAGTACTTCTTTGCTCCATAAATTAAAGACTATTAGTACAAAATCATTATTTAAATATGAAATTCCCTCTAAATCCTTCTTCTTTCCACCAAATGCATGGGCCTAATTGGCATGATGATGCTTTTATACAACATAGGTGTGTTGGATTACTGAGAGGGGGGTTGAATCAGTAATAGCGTAATTATAATCCTTTTTCTTCAAATGTTATATCAATGTAGAATTATTATCCAATAATGAGCAGTAAGAAATAAACAATCACACACATACATGGTACACCAGTGTCTTACGTGGAAACCCAAATCGGGATAAAACCACA
>JASDQU010195578.1:1370-19681 GCA_032191745.1 Picea mariana | reverse complement strand
TTCTGAGTTGCAGTCTTTGGTTTCTTCAAAGCATTGTATCCTGAAGCAACTGAGAACCAAACATCTGCCCCAACAAATTTTAGGTAAGTTTCCATTCTATTACTCCAGTATTCAAAATTGCTTCCATCAAATGGTGGAATCCCATTTGTAATTTTGTCTTCCATTTCTTCTTAGGATCTTCCTTCCAATGGTTAAACTGTACCGAAGGTAACTCGCTCTGATACCAATTGTTGATACTGAGAAGGGGGTGAATCAGTATCAAGTACAATTAAAAACCTTTTTCAACTTATACTTAAACCATTCAATTATATCCAATGAAAAATGAACAATAGTATAAGAGTTACACCAATACACCACAATACACCATGCACAATATATCAGAAATAATCAATAGTTATTGTTCAAGGGAAGTAATGACTTCCAAAGGTAGTGATAGCTTCCAAATGTAAAGGGAGGGATAAACCTCCAAGAGGAAGATAAAATCCTCCATTATCAAGAGAGAGTTGAACTCTCCATCCTTTCCCCTTCCTTCCACCCAAGAATATATGAGAGATAATAAAACTTTACATTAAATCATCACCATCAACCAATCATCACATAGAACCTGATAATGCTTCATGATACTTCTTCAATTTCTGAAATTCCTAAATTATTGGAGTACTCTGATCCTGTAGATAATACTACTCAATGTATTCTCTGAAACTCCTCCAAGTTTCACTCCTTTATTCCTCCCCAAAAAGAAGTTGTAGAGAGAATGGTAGACCTTGTTCAATTCTGGTTTATTCAGGAGCCCGAACTTGTACAAAATTCCTCGCACTCAATATTTAACATACGATTTTGAAACTTGCACACAAGAAACTAAAGTCTGTAATATTTCTAATGAAACTTTTCCCACATCATTTGGATTCTCGATGAAGAATTTATGATTTTCTTACCCGGAACACCTATTTATTGACTAGCTTCAGGACTGGTCACAGACCCTATCTTCCATAGAGTGTATCTCCATAATTATAGTGAACCAATAGCTGAAATTTTTACCAAAGTACCTTGATATTTCTTCTCAATACCATAGCAATTTCACCATATGAATTATTCTATAAAAAACATTATAGCAAAAATGGTAAGATGACCTGAAAATAACATACCTGAGAACACATCACCAAAAGACTTCATCCTCCCTTGAAATCCAGCCTTCTTTAATTCTGATTTTGTCTAAAATTTGACTTGTGTATCAAATGAATGTATAATTATATTTATTTATACCATTTACGTCACTTCATTTTAACATTAGGGCTGACCTGACAATTTCTTATTTTGTAATTATTTTCCTTAATTATCTTCAGGGCCTACATGTACTTCCTTCTTCGATTCACTTTGTCATCTTCAAAAATTCATTTCTCCTCAACCATGAAGATCCATGTGACATGCCACATACCACTGGAAACAACATGACGTATACTATCCATCCATGGGTATTGTATCTACATTTGCATTTTCCTTCATGTCCAAATACCTTCATCAATCTTGCGGTCCAAAACCCATGATTAGGGTTGACATCAATGACAACAACCTTCCCATTGAGAGATTTTTGTACCACCAAAATATTTCATCAATAAATAGGTAAGTGAGGAAAGATTCCCCTCACTTTTTCCTTTTCAATCAACTTTTCCTTTCTTGGATGTGTGCCCTTTAAGCCTACTCGAAGATAATCAACATCACCCCTATGTGAAGTCCTCATCCTTCTATCCAAGATGATATCTTCCTGTGATTCATCCAAGTACTCAGGTGAAAACTCATCAACTGAAGGTATTGAAACTTCCTTTTCCTGATCCATGATCATGGGAGGCTCAAAAAGTTGCAATCACTCTACGTTCACAATGGAGTAAATATGAATGTAAGGTGGAAGATATAAATGAAAAGCATTAGTGTCTCTTTTCTCCAAGATAGTGAAGGGTCCATAACGAATGGGATTTAGTTTCTTTCCTTCACCCTTCAACCATTCTTTGTTGATGTGGAGCCATACCCCGTATCCAACCTAGAACTGATGATCAACCCTATGCTTTTCATGCTAAGCTATATATTGGGCTTGACTTTTCT
Source organism: Picea mariana (assembly GCA_032191745.1). Taxonomy (NCBI): domain Eukaryota; kingdom Viridiplantae; phylum Streptophyta; class Pinopsida; order Pinales; family Pinaceae; genus Picea; species Picea mariana. The sequence continues at coordinate 17,584 of JASDQU010195578.1, read as the reverse complement.
CCAATTGTTACCTAACTACCTTCTGTATCTGTTGGACCCTCTGGATGAACTTGAGGGCTCTGTCCAATGTTCGTTCTTCATTCACATCGGCATCTCTCCCATACATCAAGTCTAAAGGAAACTTGGGTAGGTACCCAAAACACGTCTCAAAAAGTGAAATCTGAGTGGATGAATGTAAATCTTGGTTATAAGCATGTTGTACATAGGGTATATGTTCATCCCATAATTTGGGATGCTTGCTGCAGTAGCCTCGAAGAAAATTACCAATCTTTTGTTTACCACCTATGTCTATCTGTCTGTCTATGGATGGAAAGCACTCCTCTTCAATTTGGTGTCCATCATTCTCCACAAGATAGTCCAAAAATCCCCAAGAAATCGAGTATCTTGATCCAATACAATGGAGGTGGGTAACCCAAAGTGAACCCAAACATACTAAAGGAGATATCAGCAGTCTTCTCAGTGGTGATCTTCTTTTTACATGGCATCAATAGACATATATTGCTGAACCTATCCACTACAAAATACAAATAATCATGACCCCCTTTGGCCATTGGTAAACCCCCTACAAAATTCATGGAGACACTTTCCCATGGATGGGATAGAAAAGGAAGTGGTGGGCATAGCCCCAGTTTTCTATTATTGGACTTACAAGTAGAAGACATCACACACCCATTTACATATTTAGCTACAATTGCTTTCATTTGAGGACAGTAACAAAACCTCTACAAATGAGCCATAGTTTTTCCTACCCCAAAATTCCCAGACACAAGAGAAGTGTGAGATTCTCGTATTTTATGGGTCGTTCACTTGTAGGACTACATATCTTTCCAAGATGATAGAGTAATTTTCCTTGCAGGCAATAGTTCTCTACTTGTGCCCTATGGGTTATCTTCTCATATACTTCTTTAAAATCTTCATTGATGGCATATTTCTCTACATAGCTATCATGAGATAAAGAAGTATTCTTCAAAATAATAGAAGCAACAATAGGAGGTCTAGAAAGCATATCGGCTACCTTGTTACTTATACCCTTCGTGTACTTCATTACCAAATGAAATTGTTGCAAAAACCCATCCATCTATAGTGTCGAGATTGTTTCATTTTGATATGTGCTTGAAGATATTGTAAGGGTTTATGATCTGTATGTATAATTTTTTCCTTCCCTAACAGGTAGTGCTTCCATCTCTTTACACTTTGAAATAATGTATACAACTCTTTAGCATATGTAGGATAGTTAACAACAACTTGGTTAAAAGTTTCAAAGTGGCAACTGATAGTCTTATGATATTGCATCAATACTACACCCATGGCATACCTGCTAGCATCTATTTTGATCTCAAAAGGTTGTTGAACATTCGGCAGTGCCAATACTGGTGCGGTATTGATCTTCTCCTTCAAAGTGTCGAAATATTTTTGTTTCTTTACTTCCCACTAAAAAGTGTTCTTCACATTGGTTAAGGCATGCAAAAGAGCTCTTATAAAGGATAAGTTGGGAATGAATCTCCTCCAATACTGTAATGCACCTAAGAATATTTGGACTTCAGTTACATTCTTTGGATCATGCCGATTCACAATTACATCAATTTTGGAAGGATCAATTTTCAATTGTCCTCCTCCTACAATATGACCTAAGTATACAAGTACGGTCTTTCCAAATTCACATTTAGACATTTTCACATACAACGTTTCCCTTTGGAAAGTATCCAATACCTACTTTACATGCCTTACATGTTCATCCCAAGTCCCACCAAAAACAATAATGTCGTCTAAATACAAAATCACAAAGTCATCTAGGAAAGGAATGAATACCTCATTCATTACACACATGAAAGTTGTCAGAGCATTACAAAGCCCAAAGGGCATAACTAACCACTCAAACAATCCATGTTTGGTTTTAAAGGAAATCTTCCATGCATCATGTTATGTAACCCTTATTTGATGATATCCAATGCACAAATCTAACTTAGTGAAATAAATAGTATTCTTCAACTAATCAAGTAAATCATCTTTATGAGGAAAAGGGTATAGATTTTTCATTGTGATTTTGTTTAAGGCCCTCTAATCGACACACATTTACCATGTGCCATATTTTTTTGGCACCATCACGATTGGAGAACCATAAGGATATGAACTGGGCTTGATGACCCCTTGATCCAGTAAGCCTTGTACCTTCTTCTTGATCTATGTCATCTCCGCAACTAACATCCTGTACATGCCCACATTAGGAAGAGGAGAATCCTACTGAATATGCATCTCATGTTGGATTTCCCTCTTAGGAGGCAATCCATCTGGTTCCTGAAAAAAATCATCATACTTACAAACAATATCAATTAATTCATTTTTATGAGATGGATCACACCCTCAGAAAGCATCGGATGTCCTGGCATCTTTATCTCTGACAACCATGAGTACATATATCTTATTAGTGTTTATGAGTCTTTTAATTTGCCCTGCACTAACAAGTGTTGTATTTACCCTCATGTCGTGATCTCTAACAATATATTCCACTCCCTTTTTAGTAAGGTGGTATTTTTTCTCATGATGAAAGAAAATTGATTTTCTATCATAAAGATAAGGACTCCCCAACACTATGCCACATATATGAAGTGGTATAACATCCAAATTCACTTCATCAATCAACTTTGAAGAAATAGAAAATTTGATCCTACATTGTTTGGTGACAAATAATGTTTACTTTATCACATTCCCAACCAATAGGATAAAGCTTCGTATGTGGTTTCATTTCAAGACCCATGTTCTTGACAAGTGGTTCAGATATTAAGTTTACTTGGTAACCTAGATAAAATAATGTATCTATTTTGGTATGTTTAGATACAACTCTTATATGAAATAACTCATCCCTCTTTTGTTCATCAACATGAGATTCATTATTATAACTTGAACTAGCATGAAGGCAATCTTTATCTTGTACTCCAACCGTTGTGATATTTACTTCATCTCTTGAATCGGAACCAAGATCTTGCTGCATTGTACTAACGGTTTGTGTCTTCCCCTTTCCACCAAACTATTTCGTTTTATTTTCTTGATGCAGTTTCCAACAGTGTTCTTCATCATGATCGATCTTCTTGCAATGAGTGCAAGATGGTTTTCCTCCTCTCGTTACTATAAAGGTCTTCTTTTCCTTCTTTTTGAACTTCTTGAATGTCTTTTCTAGGAAATTGGAAGGTTTCTTTGTGGGATCTTATTGAACATGTTTCCTCTTTTTCTCAAGGTGAGTGGCTTGCACACAAACTTCGTCAAGGCTAGTGGAGTTAAACAAGAGAAAATTATGATGAATATAACTGTGAAGTGCACCAATATTCTTCATTAAAGTTTCATAAGAATCCAAAGGAATGTTCAATGCAAGATCTTTCTTCCTAAATTCATCTGTGAAACTTTGTACAATTTGACCTTTGCTTTGGCTTAAAGTTTTCCATTCCATCATTGCTTTATGTAAATACCCTAATGGATAGAAATGCTTCCTTATCTCTAATTTAAATTTGGACCATGAGGAAAGCATATTACCACACTTACTTCTGTCATGAATCTTTTTCTCCCACCATACGAGAGCAATGCCTTCCAACCAAAGAGAAGTCAGTTGCATGTTAACTTCTTCTTCATCAATATGTTGAACACGGAAATATAATTCAACCTGTCAGATCCAATATATTATCCGGCTTTCCAGGCTTAGTATCTCCATTCAACATAGGTAAAGAAAATTTTACATCAATCTTTAATAATGGTTTCTTAAAGGAGGATTTATGGCTATAATGATGAAAATGATGAGAATGCTCAGAGGAAGAAGAACTAGAACTCTAAGGTGAAGATGGAGGCTCAGGAGGATCTCCTCCATCCACTTGGTTTACCAAAGCATCATCATCTGCATTTACTTCATTTTTCTTCTCTTTCTTATTCATCCTCTTCTTGTAATCTCCATACATTCATTCGACCATTTCTGACATGTGATAAAATACCATGTGAAAGTTGTTCTCTTGTTCATCACACTTGTTCTATTCTACCATTTTCTTCCTTCGGGGTGTATGGCCAACTTTGGGATTGAAAGTATTAAGAGTTCCTTCACCCTATGTATGCCTGGCCCTAATAAACATCCATACTCAACAATCCATGTGAAATACGATCGCTCTGATACCAACATGATCCGCGATATTTCTCTTCTGGTGACTTATTAAATAATTGTATTAAATGAGAATAAACTAAAGTACACCATAAAGAATGAAAATATCAAAAGGAAAGATACATAAGCATGCAATATGAATGAAAAAAATTGATAACGAACTTTGTCCCTAATGGACTACGTCTCTGAGTCCTTCTCTCAAATGGGTAGGCCTTTTTATTAACTCCACAAAAGAATTGGGAAACATTCATAAGTATACCTCATTCTAGAGTTAAGATACAAAAGATTTTCTCAAATCAGAAAACAAACATCACCACTACATTTGTGGCATTGAATTACCTAAAAATGATTGTCTCCATGCCTCGATCCGAGTCTGGCACTTTTGGACCAAAGAAAAATATTGCCTCGATTTTCATGCCTGCACATGCAACTAATGAATGAATTCTATCTTGAAATCCATGCCAATTCCATACAGTCGTGCCTTGGTCTCTCCTCCCCCCTCGTACACTGGCAGAAGTCCCTTTTTATAATACAAAGTGGGTGGTTGTGCATTAAAGGGTCGTTTGGCATGCTAGTTAGTGGATGTTATATTAAGACATTGGTTATGCAGAGGTCCCGGGGTCGAACCCACGGGCCTCCCCTTTTAGCATATGGTTACAACTATATTTTGGCACACTGCTAAATTAGCGAAGCGACTGCTAAAATGGTAGGTGGTTGGAGTATGTCGCCAATCTAGCGGAACCGACCCAAATTTGGCAGTGTGTGTGTATATATATAAATATATTGAATTTTCAGTTGTTGGGCATCATTGGGAATTTTCCCACCACCACGTGGCATTCAACCATTGGCCCACATCACCTTGTTGTACAGTCAACCTACAAAGTCACCTATCTGCCATGGGTCATACGGATGTGACATCAACCTATACATATCACCACGTGGCAACTTTTCAATGGTCTACAAGTCGGCCCAAAAACTCCAAAAATGAGTGACACGTGGTAGCCTCTCGTGATGCCACATCATCATGCTAACATCATCATGACACATGTCTCCCTCTATGCTTGCCATGTATTTTTTACAAATGATGATGTCATCAATATTGATGTTGACGTCAATAGTACAGATGCTGACTCATCCCTGCTGATTAGGCTAGGTTGACCAAAACTTTGACTGCGAATATATTTTGATCTGTAACTCTGATTGATGATTCATTTACACCATTGGAAATATTACGACGCTCTCTTCGTGATCATGCCATTTTCAGTAAGTTTTGGGAAATTTGAAGTTTTTCCCTTTCTCTATCTGTTGAATCCATTCTAAGCATCCTGAGTTGCCTCTGCAAGTTCTGAGTTGTTCTTAGCCTTCTCTAGATCCTTTTGGGATCAATTCTGTAGTTTCCTTCTCTGCACTCACTGACTATTCTTCTCAGGAAGATTAGTCCTTATTTGTGTTTCTAAAGATTCTCCATTCCCTAGAACTAGGTACAGTGCATTGTGTAACTTTTCTGTCAATTGGTCATTTCCAAGAATATCAAAAAATAACTGAAACCAAAGGTCAACTACATTTTGTGGTTTCTCAGGTTGTCTCCTCGGGACTACAGGTTTTCTAGGAAGAGGGGGTGAAGCATGGACTTGTGCAATCCTAGGGTAAACGATAGGCTGAGGGGGATTTTCTTGCATCTCAGGGCTAGGGATATTCTGAAATACTTCTATGGAATTTTTAAAGAATAGATTTTGTTTCATAGGATCATACATGTCCTCCTTAGGAACTTCTTTTTGGATCTAAGGTAAATTGCCAGCATCTACGCCAATATTTTCCCCTCCTCAATTAAGGATATTAAGGTTGGGTAGTTTTCCTCTAATAATTCTCTTTATCTCTGAACTGATGAGGTTAGTTCCTCGCTGACGTACCTGATCTTCCTATTTTGCAATTAGTTATGGGAAATCTTCAGTTGCATGCTCATTGGTTTTTATATGAGAGCACCATGGTCACCTTGGATGAGGACAATATCTATCCATGTGGCCTTTCTCATCACAGTTGTAGCATCTACTTGGTCCTCTTCCCCCAGTTCTTCCTCCTCTAAATTCTCCTCCAGCTCCACCTACTCGACCTCTTCCCAATCCATGAGGGGTCTCATTCACCCTGAATGATGTTCGATCCAGTCTATCCGCAAGTGCATCCAATGCTCTACACTTATTCATAGCATGTGTGGTAGATGCGCAAAACTCACAATGCACAGTATTATGTATTTTTGAATAATTTTGGATAATGGGGCAATGTCTCAGCCCATGCCGATGGATTCAAAAAATCTCTCAATACTCAACTGATGGCGTTGCTTGATTACCTGGAAAAGCATGATATGGGGTTGGGGTATGGAATGGTAAATTCACAGATACTTGAACAACTCCTCCCATGGGTCCTGGTGAGGGTCCCATCGAATTATAAGGAATTCCCATTCCCCTCATTCATGGACATTCATTTTCCAAATGTTCTTCTATGTAACATTCGATACACCAAAATTGTGGTTGTCCTTTCCTGGGTATCGCAAATTCTTGAATGTTCTCTGTAAGAACTGAAATTTTCCCTTTTAGTTGCACCAAGTTTTCATCTGTTGGGGGTCTGGTCACTCTCAGGCTCCCCAGATATGGCGTCAATATTCATTGATTGTTCCAAGGCAACTGTCAAAGTGGATATTCATTGTTGCGTTAACAGAATCCGTGTCAGAGGTAGCAATCCATGGATATACCATTCTCTTTGGTTTTACTTGTGAATTGGATGTGCTAACCTCCCTATAGTATCTTTGAACTACTGGCTATATTCCCAGGCTGATTTACCTTCCCTTTGTTGAATTTCATGCAACTCAGACAAAGCTTGTTGTTCTGACTGAGGTGGCTTAAAATCTGCTATGAACTTTGTTTGTACCTGGTCAAGTGTGAATGCTTGACCTTGCACTCCTGGCTTAATGGCCTTCATTTACCATTTCAGAGAACAGCCTCTCAAAGTAGTCTGGAACTCAACCCTTATTCACATCCAGAGTCCCCTTAGACCTCCAGATTGCTTCACATAAGAACCAATGTTGCTCAACCTCTTTGTATCCCTTACACCGAAATTATGGGTATCGAGAAATATAACCTCCCACGTTACCAACCATTGTTGATCTTACTAATCCTACCATAATAAAGCCTAATGGCCTTGGTTGTGATCTACTAGGGGATCCCAATATCCTCCAAGTATTCGCACCTCCTGGTTGTGGCTCACTGACCGACTATAATGGAACAAGAATAACATAAGAAGGTGGTATATAATTTACCACTTGTATAGAGTACACTTGGGGTATGGGTGACTCGAGACTAGTGCCACTGGCTTTGGGGTGGGTTTCTTTGATCTGGGGGGTCTCATTCTCATCCTTCAGAGAGTTCTCTTTAGACAAATTCTCGATCTTTCCTAGCATCGAGGCTGAATACTTTATTTCTTCTTCAAGATCCATGTCAGCTTCCTTTTGCCTTTCTTCTACCCCTTCTTCTTTGTGTCCACCCTCCCTGGGACTTATTTCTCTCTATGATTCTCTCTCACTTAATCTTTGACTAGTTAGTCTTTCCTATCTTCTCATCTTTCACAACTCTTCCATCTGTCCTTCCTTGACTTCTCATGGTTCAACTTCTTTCTGCAACTTCTTAGACTATTTTACCACTTTCTTTATCTTACGTGCCACCACTTCTCAACTATGGCGGCTATTTTCAAGGCTCACTCATCTCTTGAGTCCATTTCTTGATGCTCCCTCTTTTGTCAAAGAACCCTCTCCCCTATCTCAGACCATGAATCCACCCCAAGCGAGGGTGTTTATTTTCCATCTCAATCGAGGACATAGTCAGCATCCCTTCTTCCATCAATAAAACCTTAATCCATAGGGGGATTTCTCCCAATAGTCTTCCCTTTTAGTATTTCTTGAAATATGCTTCTGCTCATGAAAAATATTGGTGATTATCAATTGAAAACTCAATAATATATCCTTCTAATGTTGTATTGACCTAGAAATAGATTGCTCGTATTACTGGATGATCTAGTTGATGAAGTGTTGCGATCTTTTATGTATCCCAAGCACAAGACTTCTTGACTTGTTCTTGGAATTATGGAGCTTCTTGGAGCCTATCTTTCCAGTGGAAAAGTTCTTCTGGGAACTTAACCCAAAATATCTCTTATTGGTCACTCAATCTTTCTGAGTAAAAGACAACCTCCCATGTATCTTTCATAGGTTTTCCTCTAAGTTCTGCTTCTTTCCATATGAATGCATCACAATTTATCTCCCACCACTAGTGAATATCAGATCTGTGAATCCGCAGAAGCATTCTCCCTACAAGTTCCCTTTTAACACATGTTCCAAAAATGGAACCATTTTGTTGACGTGGAATTGATCATACCAGGGTCCTTCTCAAGTTACCAAAAAAATGAACTGATTAGTCTAGAGCGTTGGCATTTTCATCTCCTCCGAAGAGAAGATGTCTCACCGGAAGTGCAACTAAGAAATAAAGATAGGGAAGGGAAAGGAAAATACTTAGGTGGATTTCCAGAACCTTCAAGATTCACCATGATCTTGTGCAAGATAGAATAACTACAGAACATATATGAACTCATTCATACTGGAACTAAATATACTCAATTTGCGAAAGAATTTGTACACAGAGACAACATATTGATCTTATCAAGCATAAAGAATTATTGTAAGGAGATAATTCATAAGAATAACATAGAATGACATAGTATATTTCAAAATTTTAGGTCCTTCTTTATATATTAGCAGCAAAGCTTCTCAGACACAATCTCATAGATACAAATCAATACCATGTTGTGAGCTTCTAGCTTTGGACTCATGTCACAGATATCTAACTACCCTTTTTCCCCAAAAGTGTATAAAAATTACCATCACATAACCTTTTCTCAGCTACAGCTAACCATACTCAAAGCTAACATCCAACCCAAACAACCAACAATAGCCAACAATAACATCCAAAAACCCAACCCTTTTACAATAATATGCATCTCATATATAGGCTTAGTGGAATCTTTTGGATTTGGGCTCTGCATGCTTTCTTGTTCTTGTTCTTGTTCTTGTTTTGTTGTAACTGATTTTTCCTTGCTGGTGTTTTGTTGTCCCTTTTCGAAACCTTTATTTGTGTCTTTTCTTGCTCCACTGTCCATTTCTTTTGTAGCTTGCACAACTCGTGTTTGACTAGAACTGGGACTGTAGACCTTCTTGGGCGCAATATTCAAACAAAAAATGAAGGGCCCAACAGAATCGACGTTGGCCAAACTCACTCGAGGCCCTTGGATGGTATACCAATGATTATGTGTAGGAGCTTGCACCAGGGTGTAAGTCCATTAAGTCGGTCATCAATGTAACATTTCCACCCGCTTTATCCCAACCCCTTCTTGTCTTGATTTCGCAACATTGGATTTCATCACCAACTAGTGACTTCGAAATGAGAAGTTTTGTTTGTGTGTTTCATATCTATATTTTATTAGTGAGTGTTGTTTGTTTCTCTAGTTGGCAATAGATTTCTTTCATTATTTATTTGGTGTGGCCAACATCGACCCTTGTCTTTCACGTAGGATGCAAGGGTTACCTCCAGAAGAGATGGAATATTGTGCTCCTTTTCTTCCTAATTCACTAGAGGGTCCTTCTTCTGAAGGAGTAGTCAATAATGATGCGTCCTATGAGATTGGAAGTTCAATTCCATTGGTAGAATCAACACTTCCTGTAAATCCATTATTGAGTGTTATACAAGATCCACTTTTTCTCTGAATAAACTCGTCGGGAGACATTGTTGTTGAAGTCTATACTAGAATACCTAGTAGACCTTACATAGATTATGGTGTAGATGATCCACCCTTCAGAGTGAATCTTTTAGAACTATGGTTCATACTACTAGAAATTGTAATCCTAGCTCAGTCCAATACACCCATGAATTACACTACTTATATAGTACCTTTATATCATTTTAATGGAAAAATCAGTAATTTTTTTATGGTTTCAGACCAGTTGTTGGTTGGTTCTCATACAATTCTTCCCCTCTAGCTCACTAGCTTGACCGTGGTCCCACAAGTTACACATGTTTCTGTCGGAAGTTTGTTCATAACTCAATCTCCTATTGGAATGCCACTTCCACCTAGATCAATTCCATCACTTCCACCTGGGTAAAACACTCTTAATACTTCTATTTTTAATCTTGCCCAGAGTCCATCCGACATTCTTAAGTTTGACAATCGAACGAGAGAAGATCCAAATAATCACGTCATGACATTTCATCTTTTTTGTTCATCCAACTCCTTAATGGATGAATCCATTCAATTATATCTTTTCCAACGAACTCGGGAACCAAATGGTATATTGAATTTCCACAAGGATTCTTCAATGATTTCAACACCTTAGTTATGGATTTCTTAACGCATTACCTGTTACTGATACGATATGAGAAAGGAATTGAAATTTTGAGTTCATTTAAACAATCCTCTTCAACTCATATTTCAGATCATATTAATGAGTGGAGGAGGAGAGGAAGATTAATCAAAGTTCCCCTTCCTGATCAATTGTTGGTTGAGTGGTTTACCAAATCACTCATTGGTCCTATATCCCGTGATGTTTCCATGGGCGGTGGCGTCAGTAAAGAATAGGTGAATAGTCATGCTCAATACTTAAATCTCATTTATTCATTAATGGGAACACTATGTGACTTGATCCCTGATGCTCCTCGCCCATATACAAATCCAACCCCAACACCTCCAGTAGCTTCTCATGCAGTTGATGGTGTGATTGGAACTTTTCAGGCTGAAACTTAGTCCAATTAAGCCATTCATTCCAATCCCAAATCTACTACTTCTAATGTACAAAATAGTACTCCTCCGACTCCTTCTCCTAGTAAAAACTCTAAGGTTAATATGGTTCATTCTACCTACCAGTAAAAATCAAAATAAAAAGAAAGTGAAGGGTAAGAATAAAGAGGATAAAAATAATAATCAACAATCCAATAAACCCAAGATTTTTCTTGTTGATGATAAATAAAAGAGAAAAACTCATTATCCTTGTCTTATCTGTGGTGAGGATCATTATATGAAATATTCTCCGAGACATGTGGAGGTTACTAAGTTCCTGCAAGGGACTGGGACACCTCCTACTATTGGTCACTATAATTGCTTATTTAACTAAACAATCAAGTGCTACATAAATTGTCAACCCAGGGAATTTTGTTTATTTCAAAGGTAATCACGCACTTATTATGCTCAATCTCAAAAGCAACCTAGAGTTGTAGTAAAAACATATTAATCACACATTGCCTTGAACAAACTGAAATTCTAACTTGAATTACAGGAAAACAACCTACCTATTGCAGAGCTCAAAGTTTAAAAGAATGATTAATTGAAGAATCCTGGATTACATTAAAATAACAACAAGATACTGCAACAGGAAAAACCAACTATTCTGTAACCAGAGAACAGGACCCTATTCCCAAAGAAGGAATCTTCAACACTTGTTTCCGATCATCACACTCTCATGAACTCATTACTGATCGAAATGATTGACACACACTGAAGGTTAACTAATTCTTAACAGAGAACATGACCCTATTTCCTATGCACGAAACTTCAACACCTGTTTCTGATTAGCACACTTTCATGAACTCATTAAAACAATTGACATGCACTGAAGGCTAACTATCTCTAACAGAGAATAGGACCATATTCCCGAAGCAAGAACCTTCAGCACCTGTCCCTGACTATCAAGCTTTCATAAATTCACCAAGCAGGATTGCTAACTAGAATGATTAACAGTTACCCAAGCATGAATCATATGAAAACAATGTAACAATCGATAAAGCAGAGTTTCAGCAAGACAGAGTTCAGTAAAGTAGTGTTTCAGCAAAACAGATTTTAATCAAGGCATAAACAGAAATAACACTAACACTCTACAAAGCTAACGGGTGAATCTTGTGAAGAAGGTGGGCCCTCCCTTTTCACAAGATTCCCCTAAAATGAGAGGAACTAGAGGAAAATGCTCAAAACAATCTTTTATTCATCTGTCAACTGTGTTACATTACAATCTGAAGTGAAACACATCCCTCTCTGTGAAATCCTTTCTTAGCAAAAAGAAGACTATCTCTAATGATGATTTCCTCTTATTTAAAGAAGAGAATCCCTTCAATACAATTTGATCAACAAATTACATGTGTACATTTGAGTCCTATTCTTAGTCAAATCAACTTTCTAAACTGGAACAGGATATCCTAGTCTCCCACAACAGAATGTTATTACAAGAGCTGAGTGAGGTGTTTTTGTTGCGGATGGAGTAACAACTTCTTTATTTGTCTTCTTGTTACTGATGTGTATGTTGTTTCAGCATCGCGAATCGTGCATTGTTTCAGCCACAGGATTTACATTCTGACTGTTCCAATGACTTGGTCTCAGACAGCAGCGATGGTTAATGCTAGCTCAAGGTGCAGCTGTTGTGGTCAATCTGTGTGAGTTGTTGTTTCAGCATCGTTGACCATGGACTTTGTAACAGCTTCTTGTCATTTCAGCATCGTTGACCATGGACTGTATAACAGCTTCTTCTATGTGAGTTGTTGTTCTAGCATTGTAGACCATGAAGAGTGTAACAGCTTCTGTGAGTTGTTGTTTCAGCATCGTTGACCACAGACTGTGTAACAGCTTCTTGTTGTTTTAGCATCATTGACCACGGACTATGTAATAGCTTCTTGTTGTTTCAGCAACAGGCCTCAATGCTAATCTGTAGTTCGAACTGTTTCATCACTTATACATTTCTGATCAATACTTAAGTATGAGAGTAATGTAAAATTATATGCAAAATGAATTAAACATATAGTAAAGAGAAGAGAGTTATATACCTTTGGAAAGATAGGGTAAGGTGATAATGTGAGTTTAAATGTGAGTGAAACAACGTGTAAAGATAGAAAAAAGTGTGGCCAAAAAGGTACATTGTATGGTCCTAACATCCCCCCCAACTTAAAATGTTTCATGTCCTCGGGCAACTTCACTCTGAGTCAGAATCTGAATATTGAATCTGAGCATGCAAGTTACTCAAGAAGTAGTTGTGGAAGGTGATGTCTGTTGGAGCTTTGAACCCTTGAACATGTTGTAACCTTTGCCAAACTATTGTTTCATCCTTCTTGGGCAGCTTATAATGGACTTGATATTTCTCTGCTGGCATCCAAAGGATAGGAAAATGAAACTGGTACCCTATCCAGCTTTCAGCACATTGTTGAACACACTTGATGTAGCTAGGAAATTGCTATCTCAAGATTAGTGGGGCTAAAAGGATTGTGTTCTTGTCTTTTCTCAGTAGATTGTTGCCAAAACATGTTATTTTCCTATAGGTCAGCAATCTCTGTTGATTTAATGAAATGTTGACACTCCTGAAACACTGATGTCTGTAATTGTTGAATGTGTTGAGTCATCCCAGGTTTCTTTAAAAACTAATAATATTCTGCAACAAAGGTGGCAGCATTTTGTGGCTCTGGCCTTATCCAGAGAAGGCGGTTATCCTCATTATGCTTGGCAGCTAGGAAGTCATCCTACCATATAATCTAATTGTTAAGGAAGGAGGTGAGTTCCTGAATCTGGATGTCACCGACAAGAGGGTTAAGGTTAAGCTGCTTATTCTCAGGGATGGCCTCATTATGAAAATATGCCTCACAGAGGAGGTGTTGATCCATAGCAAAGGCTTCTACAAAGGTTTTAATAAAATCTGTTGGATTTAATACTGCATGGGGTCTGCCTTCTTTGAATGATTTGATCTGAAACCATGTAAGTCGTTCCATTAGGAATAGAGAGTAATTGTAGGATGGTTTCCTTGCAGCCAATAGCTTTTGTGCCAAGTCAAATATCAGGAGAGATCTGCCTTTTAGCTCTTTATTATGTTTCTTAAGGGTACGAGGGTCCCGACGTGTTTGCTCCAAATCTTCCCAATTTGAGTAGATATGATTTATCCAGATTTGTCTGTGTTCCTATAGGCTTTTGGTCTGTGTAACAGCAGACTCTTTTTTCCATTTCTGTATTATTACCTGCTCATCCCATGGCTGATTTTGTGTTTCAGTGTTGCAAGTAGTGGGCTGTGATAGGGTCTGAGTGGCTTGTTTCACAAAGTTCTGGGTATTGATCTAGCTAGGAGGCGCAAATTCATCAATAGGAAATGTTTGTATGGCTTTATTAACAAAAGCAGGGGTTTTAGTTTTGACATTTGTTACAAGCCAGGGCTCAGTCTTAATTTTGGAAGGTCCTGTTGGCTCTTATGTAACAGCAGGGTGTTCTTCTTTGACTACAACAATCGAAGGTGCAGGGGAAGCTCCTAGCATTGGAATTTGAATTACTTTGTAGCCTACTTGATAGTAGATGTCCCCACATTGAATGCACATATATTCTCTACACGGATCCTCTACTGTAGTTCCCTCTGACATGGTTGCTATGCGAGCTAGGGTGTGCAAGTTAAGTTCCTTCTCATAGGCTTCTTTTTCCATGGCTAGCTCTTGCTTGTAAGCTTCCAGTTCAGACTTTAGGAACTCATTTTATTGTAAGACAGAGGCCATTGTTGGTTCTTGTTGAGGAGTGACTGGTTCTTGTGTAGCAGTCACAGCCTCACTAGCTGGTTCTTGTGGAGCAGCTACAAGATCGGCAGCTAATTTTTGTGTTTCAGCTTCTTGATGTAAAGAAATTAATGTTGCAACTCCCTAGGCATCTGATCCCTGTGTCTCAATAACAATATCAGTAGTTGGTTCTTGTGTTTCAGCTGTAGTTGGTTCTTGTGTGACAACTATGGCTGGTTCTTGTGTTTCAGCCACTGAATGAGTAGTTGGTTCTTGTGTTTCAGCTACTAAATGGGTAGCTAGTTCTTATGTTTCCGCTACTGAATGAGTAGTTGGTTCTTGTGTTTCAGCTACTGAATGAGTAGCTGGTTCTTATGTTTCAGCTACTGGTTTTGAAACGGATGATTTCACAACATACTGTACATCTGGTTCTTGTGTTTCAGTGCCCTGTGGGTGGAATAGGCAAAGATTCTGGCATTTGGGACGTTAGAGGTGTACGAGGTATTAGTTGGATGGGTTGGAGGTCTAGGGCAGTGGTAGTAGTGGCTGCCCTTGTTGAGGCCCTTGTTCATTTTCTTTGCAAAAAGGGCAGAAAGAAAGGAATTTGCTTTCGTTTACGTGGGGGTTTTTCCTCAATGATGGGACAGGGAGAATTGTCTGGTTCAGAAGCATCACTAAGAATATGAAGGGCACGAGTGGATGATTCCGGTAAAGTGTGGAGCGGGCTTGGTATGGTAGGGGGGGTTAATTGGACTGATTGGGTCTGTAGGAGGGCTATTAGGTACTTCTGGAGAATCTGGAGGGTTTTGTGGTTGTTGTTCCTGAAGATTTTCAAGAATTTCAGTGGCTTCTTGCGGATCTATAAGTGGGTTGTTTAGTGGAGGGTTTTGTTGGGCAAAACCCTTTTGGATAAGAAGTTGAACGAGACGGTGATGGGTGAGTGAAAGGGCGGGATCTTTAGCCTTTTTACAGTAGTGCGACATATTTTTAAGACAACCAAGCAAATAATAAGGAATGTTCACCAATCTATCATGTCGTAAATGAGACAACAGGGAAAAATCGTGTTGGTAGACTACCTAGTATCGGCCTTCGCAGGTGAGGTAGTGGTTGACGAATTTTGAAACTTTCAGCCATGGAGGCGGCAACAAGCTGAGTCGGACACCTCGGCCTTTAGATTCAATTTGTTCCCCTGGCAAGAGGAAATCCTGCTGGGCATTCAGGATGATATGTTTGCGGCTGAACATGAGAATTCCATTGGTAGGGAGACCCAAAACCTATGCTATATCCTCTTCTGTAACTAAAATCCAAACCCCTTGAACAATGGAATGGTCTTCCTGGAGATTTTGAGCAAATTGGAGAACCTGTTGTTGATCATACCACTGGAGTCTCTGAAAATAACCGAGCCATCCTGCCTGCAGAAAAATTTGATAGGCTTCTGGATAGTGTTCTAACAGGGCTGTCGTGGTGGGTTTGTACTGTATAACAGA
>JASDQU010195576.1:7469-19681 GCA_032191745.1 Picea mariana | reverse complement strand
TGGCTGAAATAGTGAGGCACAACTTTTGAAGGAAGAGTTTTCTTGGCATTTATGGTGTTTCTTTGGAAGGAAGGTGTTACAACTAGGGTTTGCTTGGATATTTCTTCATGAAATGTAAGTGTTTTTCCTGCAAAACTTCTCTTTGAATGGTTGTAGTTTAAATATCTTGCATATTGCTTATATATTTCTGAATCAAAACCCTAGGGGACAACCACACAAGTAGGTTGTTATCTCATGTCCCCTAACAAAGAGACCTTAAACCATTGAATAAGAAAATAGAACCTAGTGTTAGCTACACTTGTTTTCTTCATTCCTTATGCTAGCCATATTTTTTTAAGACAAGAAGAGTGAGATGGCCTTAGCCTAGGCTTACTACACTAGGGCCATACCAATCTAGGGTTTGTTGACAGACCTTGTTTTAGCAACGTCTCCCTCATCAAAACCTTTTGTCTTGGTCAATTTTTCCTTATTGTGCTAGCCGTTTTCCGGAAAAGAGGAGAGAGCACAAGGCCTTGCCTTTGCAACACCAAGTGAATCTCTCTCTCTTAGGGTTTCTATTTTTAAGGCCCTGCTTTATCAACACCTTGAAAATCTACCCTCTAGTCCTTAGAAAACTTTTACCCTTAAACTCTTGCGTCCATCGCTTGTTGACTCCATTAACCCTTAGGCACTGATCCTTAGACTCTAGCGTTGAAGTGATAGTGACCAAACAAACTTTCAAAACCTCATAAAATTGAAACCCTAACTAACAACTAACCCTAAAAGCTGACGTCACCCCTAGGATATTTCATCTTGACGCAACAATCTATTATATGTGAGCAACTGAATGATGTTTAATGCATTGATTTGATTCAAGGATTGATTATATTCATTGGATGCTATATTGTTCTAGTATTTATTGACAAGTAACATTATATTGCCATTGTCATTATTGCAAACATTGACTTCGTCAATATTTACTGTTGCATTTTCTCATATATTGAACTTAGATAGTCACTGATTTATGAAGTATTAACCATTATTGCACGTACTAGTTTTATTGTTGTCTTGTCTCGCAAGCAGGTGCCTTCTCCGTGGTTATACTTTATTTGACTATCTCTTTGGGCGGTAATCTGTGAAAGGGGAAAATAGCCTTAATCCTTTGAGCCTTTCCCTTTCAAACCCCAAATTGCCAGGAACGTCTCCCTTGGGCCTAGCCTCCCTAAATAGAAAGGACCTCCCCATTGTGGTGACATTGGGTGGGGTAGGTCCCTGTTATGCCAGTTTGGCCTTCTACTTTATAGCCTTTGCTCCTAGCTAGAAATTGTGCGATGGAATTTTGGCATCGTTGTCGGGGAACACTGAGTCAATCTTCCTCAACGACAAATCTTCTGGTAAGCCTTGCCTCAAAGACCTTTTCTCTTACAAGCTTACCTGGAAAATCCACTAGAATTTATTCCCCTATTCTTTCATAGTTTCAGGAAAACTATCTGGCAACTCCGCAAACCAAAAGGAGATTTAATAATCCTCCTTTAGCTTTTAGAAGGAAGCCTCCTTTAAACTCACCTATTGTCAAGTCACTTTTTGGAAAGAGACTTCCTTTAAACATGTCTACCTCTCAAACCGGTACTACAAACCCAGTGAACAATCAAAGACAATGGTCATCTACTTTGTTCAAGCCGTTAGACATGTCAGCCATACCTGGCTACCCTAGGAAAATGCCACCCAAATATGAAAAGTGGTTGCCTAAATTTACCGGCACTAATGCCACTAGTGCCGAAGGGCATATGAGTAACTTTTGGGTATTTTTTCAGCTTCACCCCATTAGTGATGATGCTAAGGACTTGGTTATGAAGTTATTCTCTACTACCCTTTATGATGCTGCAAGACATTGGTATCTCAGCCTTCTTGATGGAAGCATCAAAACCATGGATAGACTTGAGAAAATTTTCCTTAGAAGGTGGAGCATCAAAGAAGACCCTAACATGCTACTCACCCGACTAAATAGCCTTGCCAAGCATGAGAATGAGTCTATTCGGGAATTTCACACTAGATTCGAAGCATTACTCAAACGAATTCCCCCAAGCCATCATCCGACAGATGATTATCTTGTTCACATTTATACCATATCTTTCAGTGGTCAACTAGGGTATCTTCCTAGAGACAAAGACCCTCAATCCATTCAAGAATCCCAAGAGCTCACTACCAATATAGAAGGAAATCTCCTTTCATCCAAGATTGAGCCCTTTGCTAACCCTAGGGGAAGAATAGACACCAAGCAAACAGTTGTACACAATGTTGAGCCTACTTCAGATCTCTGTACCAGTATCAGTAAGATACAAGCTTCCATGGATAACATCATGAAGAATCAAGAAGAAATGATGAACCAGATCATTAGACTTGAAAAGTCCCAGACCCAGGCACCTAGACCTCCATTCAAAGGGCAATTCCAGAAAGGGAACCAAACCTACAAGCCTAAGAATGAAAATGAAGTCCTGAATACTCTGGCCCCTACAAACGTCGTTGATGAAAATCCTTGGTGCCTGGAATGCAGTGAAGCACATTGGGAGAATGAGTGTCCTTATAACGCCAACCAGAAACAAGTCAACAATCTAGACTACTTTATGAATTTTCCTCAGATAAATATCACTGATATAGAACATCAGCAGGCCTTGAAGGAAGCAGCTAGAGCAGCAAGACTAGAAATAATTAACAACTTGGACCAGGAATCACGAGAAAATATTAAAAAGCAAGAATTCCAAGTATACCGGAGAAAGAATCCAAAACAACCTGCCACTGATCAACCAAAATATTCTAAGGTTCTTCCTCCCAAGACATCGAAAACTAATAAGGTTACCCTTGATTTTGAATTTGAAGGAGCCTTGTCAAAGATGCACGTAAACGTTCCCTTAAAAGAAGCAATTAAGATCCCCTCTATTAAAGAACGCTTTAATACCTTCTTTTCAGGAACAACTGAGCCTATGGACCCCCCAATTATGTTGCAAGCTGATAACTTCAGGATCTAGTATGGTGAAAATCCACCCTTCTTCATGACTCTTATGATGAACAACAAATACCTTAAGAATTGCATGCTGGATATAGGTGCTGATGCAAATATGATGTCTCTTAAAGTCATGCAGCAAATGGGCATGAAGGTCACTAGGCCTTACAGAAATGTGTGTGGATTTGAATCCAAAGCAATACCCACACATGGTGTAGTTGAAAATGTCAAAGTACAATTGAAAGAATTCCTCGAGAAGACAGTCCACATAGATATTATAGTGGTTGATGTCCCGGACGTGTGGGGAATGTTTTTGTCTAGGAAGTTTGGTGCAATGATAGGTGGGTCCCTTGAAATGGATCTCACCTTTTTGCGGTTACCTCTGAAAGATGGGACAACTGGACGTTTACTCAATGTGCCAATAACTAGAAATCACGTACAAGATGTCGTTCCTTCTTTAAATGAAGCGCAGAAAGATGTGATACAAACTCTTCAAGAATATTCTCCAGAAGATATGCCATTTGCAATAGAGGAAGATTTTGACCAAATTGAGTGGCCCAAGAAAGAAGAATACCAGCAACTCCTAGATGAGTTTCAAAACAAAGAGGTTGGGACAGTGAAGATACTAAAAAGAAAAAAGGATGAAGAGGATGTGCAAATCCATCCATCCCAACAAGAATTTTTTACACCAGAATCCCACCCACCTCCCTCAGTACAGTACACCAAGGTTGTTCAAGGAACAACCAAACACAAGATCCAAAAATACAAGGAGGGAGATTTGGTATGGATGTGGGATACTCAGAAAGGAGAGCCAACTAATGTGAAAGGAAGTACGCAATCATGGCTCGGACCTTTCAAAGTCGGAATGGAATCCATTGATAACTCGTACTATTTTTCCACTTTGGAAGGAAGGAGGCGCCCTTTACCCATTAACAGATGCCTCCTCAAACCCCACCAATGTGGTGGGACATGACTGTACAAGTAAGTATAATTAGGTAGGCATTTTCCGTGTATTATACCATCTACATTTCATGATAGTTTGTTTCCTCATATGCATATTGATTGCTTTGTTTCATATACATATATATTATATTTGCGGGGTGGCAATACCACAACACTTTTGTTGCTGATGCCCTATTCGAGTGTGAGAAGGTCTACAGGTTTATGCCAAAGATGTTGAGGTTCTCATGTGCTCTACAGTGAGCACATGTCCCCGAGTTGGAGCCAGATGTTATCCCCGATTTCTAGGGATAGCTAGGATATCATGTCTCGGGGCCCACAGGTCCTAGACATGGAGTACCGAGAGAAGGATTGACCTGAGCATGGCCCTAGAGGGCCCATCTTTCTTCTTCTTCATCAGACTTGTCCTGTCAGCAACAGTAGCATCCATCACCTTCGGCTTGGACTTGCATTGGAGAAGACTCCTGCTCCATGGGGTAATTGGTCTAGGTATCATGGTATGTGTCATGTTTGATCATTATAACTTTCAGATATATGCATCAGGTCTCTTACATTTCTGACAACTGCTTGGATCTTACACTAACCCACTTGACCATGGTTGGGGGGATTAAAGGGGTTCCCTAGCAAGCTTGTACCCATAGGTTTTGGTTAGCCACCAGGGGGGATTTTGAAGAGCCATCGTCTGCTCCCACCATATTATCATTTTACATCTTATCTCCCATTCATCTATCCCACTCCCCTAGCCCGAGCATTAGGATGACCTATTTGTGGGGTTATACTTTATCCTGTGGGAAGAAGGGGCTAAAGGCCTAGGAGGTAAAAGCAGCTGGTAAAAGATAAAATCCATAGGAAATAAAACCTAGAGATGCCTCGCCCAGGGATCCCTGAGAAGGTAAAAAAAAGCCTCTCGATAAGAAACAAGAGGGACCCGAAGAAAAATAATAAAACAAGACCTACCCAAGAGGATGGGGGGTCTCATCACGAGCCGACCCATTATGTTCATAGGTATCTAGCGGTATGACATTGCCATTATCTGGTTACCATGCCAGGGCAGTGACCCTTGGTTGCAGGGCCAAGGGAAAGGGGGTCTCATCCCGAGCCAACCTTATCATTTCTGCGAAAATACTCGTGGGTAACATTGTCAGCTATGGTCACCATGCCAAGGCAGTGTCCTCTAGTTGGACCTTGAAGTAAAAAGAAAGAATAAAGGCAATAAAGGGCTTGGAAAGAACTTCATCCATGACAGGTACATCTCACCTCCTACAAAGGCACCCACGGATAATATCCACCCCTGGTTTTCACTATGTATGGGCATCCTTAGACCACACCACCTCATATTACATGGCTTGGATGATATCTTTTGGGAACTTTCCTTTTCTTATGGATGCTGGCCCAATAGGTTACCTTGTCTTTTTCTTCAGCTTTGTATAGTAGGTCAGTGTAATGTCTTTGAGCTATTAGATGATATGCTAGGGGTCTTATGCGTGCATTTGATAAAATTAATGATGAAATATGATTGACATTGCTATGATCCCAAGGACTAATGAGCCCATGGAGGGTGAATTTTTTGATGTGTAGGACCATGCCCGACGGATAGGTACCAGGTGGACTGGTACACATGGGGAGATGATCAGTTCGGACCTCCATGGGGTTGAAGAGCCCATCAGATGGTTGTTGGGACCTCATCAGGGGCAGAGACAAGACAGTGATTGATCGAGCATTTGCACGAGAGAAGAAGAAGGACATTTTCATCCAGGACGTCTTGGCTAAGACCAAACTAGGGGGATTGACTCACTACAGGTGGAACGTGTGCTTTCTGATTCCCCAAGACATCATCTAAGAGCCATGACATCACCTCCAGTGAGTGATGCCTTGACAGAGCATTTTGGCACGTGTGGCAGAGTCTGGAGGCCCAGAGAGGGCCAACGTTTGTCTTCTAGTGCCGAGATTTGCCCTAAAAAGGGCCAACGTCTCCCCAAAAGGGGTTGGACATCTTGCTTACTGCTCATTTAGGCTTTTATTTAGCAGTTAAATGTAAAAAAAATATGATTTTTAGTAGTCAGCCTTGTCGGTTGTTTTAATGACCTAATTTTTAATTAAAGGTCATTGGATGATATAAATTGAGGATGTTTTCCCTCTTTTTTACCATAACACAACTCACACATCAAGTGAGATCTGATTTTTAGCGCCCTATTGGGGTTTTTGGCTGAAATAGTGAGGCACAACTTTTGAAGGAAGAGTTTTCTTGGCATTTATGGTGTTTCTTTGGAAGGAAGATGTTACAACTAGGGTTTGCTTGGATATTTCTTCATGAAATGTAAGTGTTTTTCCTGCAAAAATTCTCTTTGAATGGTTGTAGTTTAAATATCTTGCATATTGCTTATATATGTTGAATCAAAACCCTAGGGGACAACCACACAAGTAGGTTGTTGTCTCATGTCCCCTAACAAAGAGACCTTAAACCATTGAATAAGAAAATAGAGCCTAGCGTTAGCTACACTTGTTTTCTTCATTCCTTATGCTAGCCATATTTTTTTAAGACAAGAAGAGTGAGATGTCCTTAGCCTAGGCTTACTACACTAGGGCCGTACCAATCTAGGGTTTGTTTATAGACCTTGTTTTAGCAACGTCTCCCTCATCAAAACCTCTTGTCTTGGTCGATTTTTCCTTATTGTGCTAGCTGTTTGCCAGGAAAGAGGAGAGAGCAAAAGGCCTTGCCTTTGCAACACCAAGTGAATCTCTCTCTCTTAGGGTTTCTATTTTTAAGGCCCTGCTTTAGCAGCACCTTGAAAATCTACCCTCTAGTCCTTAGAAAACTTTTACCCTTCAACTCTTGCGTCCATCGCTTGTTGACTCCATTAACCCTTAGGCACTGATCCTTAGACTCTAGCGTTGAAGTGATAGTGACCAAACAAACTTTCAAAACCTCATAAAATTGAAACCCTAACTGACAACTAACCCTAAAAGCTGACGTCACCCCTAGGATATTTCATCTTGACACAACAATCTATTATATGTGAGCAACTGAATGATGTTTAATGCATTGATTTGATTCAAGGATTGATTATATTCATTGGATGCTATATTGTTCTAGTATTTATTGACAAGTAACATTATATTTCCATTGTCATTATTGTATACATTGAGTTCGTCAATATTTACTGTTGCATTTGCTCATATATTGAACTTAAATAGTCACTGATTTATGAAGTATTAACCATTATTGCACGTACTAGTTTTATTGTTGTCTTGTCTCGCAAGCAGGTGCCTTCTCCGTGGTTATACTTTATTTGACTATCTCTTTGGGTGGTAATCTGTGAAAGGGGAAAATAGCCTTAATCCTTAGATCTTTTCCCTTTC
This sequence comes from Picea mariana, assembly GCA_032191745.1. Taxonomy (NCBI): domain Eukaryota; kingdom Viridiplantae; phylum Streptophyta; class Pinopsida; order Pinales; family Pinaceae; genus Picea; species Picea mariana. The sequence continues at coordinate 12,381 of JASDQU010195576.1, read as the reverse complement.
AAACCCCAGATTGCCAGGGACGTCTCCCTAGGGCCTAGCCTCCCTAAATAGAAAGGACCTCCCCATTGTGGTGACATTGGGTGGGGTAGGTCCCTGTTACGCCAGTTTGGCCTTCTACTTTATAGCCTTTTCTCCTAGCTACAAACTGTGCGATAATAGTTACAACCCTGATAAACAATTCTGATGTTTGATGAGGATTCCCACGACCTTCACTAATAATAATGTGCAGTCCAACACTCAATATAACTCCAATCAACAATGAAATCGTGCCTAGCAGTTCAGAACAAACCCAACAAAAAATATGAAACACCAAGTGTGCCCAACATGAAGGTGCCACGATTCATGCCATGACCAACAACTAATTTGTGCCTCTATTTTTGACCAGCAAAGGAATTAACACGCCCAACAGGTAAAGAAAGTTTCCCAACCAGTATAGAACTAGCGCACACAACAAGAAATGGTATGATTAATGGATTCCACCCTTTTCCACTATTGTTAATATGAATATTCTACCCCCACAAAGGAGTAACTCGCCCTACAAGGGATAAATATTCTTCCAAATGGGAAAATCGTCCCACAATGAAGAATACTCAACCTCCACCACTATGTAACTCACCCACACCTGTAGGAAAGCACTACCCCAAGGAACATGCTATCAATGAAGGACAATGTTGAAATATGGTTGATTCCAAACCCAAGACTATCTATGGTGTATCATTGCAACACTGAAATTAGTATATGAATAAGGGTTTCCAAAAACCCTAGACTCTCTTCTCAAGAGATCTCTAAATTCTATTTCTCAATTGAGTGAATGCAAGAATGATCCTAGACTCCTCCTATTCCCTTTTTTTTATACTTATAAATTGATCTTTCCTTTCCTTCTCTTATGAATGTGGGATAATGTCTCCTTGATTATTTTCCACCCTAGCCCACGATAACTCAATTAGGATAGAGGAATTCTCTCTTAGAGAGATTAGGTAGACGGGGACATTACATTCCTCCCTACCCAATATTTCTTTCCCTCAAGCAATTTCAATCTCGAATGTTGAAGTACCTGCTCTCCTTCCCATGTAGCATCCTCGATAGGCAAATCCTTCCATTTGACAAGGTACTAGATTTCTCTCCTTTACCTCTAAAATATCCTCAGGAACCAAAATCAACTTCCCCTCTTCATATGGTGGTGGTAACTCAGTAGAGGTAGCTATATGTTGTCCCAATGATTTCTTGAGACATGAAACATGGAAGACAGTATGTATTTTTCATCCCTCTCGAATCTCTAGCTCATATGGCACCTCTCCTATGCGCCTTGAAATCCTGTAGGGTCCGTAGAATCCGGGTTTCAATTTTTCTGCCCCCTTCATCTTAAGTGATGACTTCCTATAGGGTTGCAGATGTAGGTACACCAAGTCATCGACCTCAAAACTATGTTCCACCCAATGCATGTCTGCATAGACCTTTTGTTGATTCTGAGCCATCTACAAATTTTTCTTAAGGGTTCATAGAATATCCTGACTCTCTTGAATCCAATATTTAGCTTTAGGTTCTTTATTGTCTCCAAACATCCGATCCACAAATGTAGGCACAGCATATACATACAAAGCTTGGAAGGGTGTCATCCCAATTGACATGTGATAGGTTGTATTATAACAGTGCTCTCCCAAGTGTAGCCACTTTATCCATGATTTATGCTAGCCTAACACATAATTCCTCAGATAGCCTTCAAGCCATTTATTCAAAATCTCGGTCTGCCCATCCGTTTGAGGATGGTAGATCATGATAGGTGTTAGTTCTATCCCAACTAACTTGAAAATATCTTGCAAAAATCCTCCCATGAACCTGCTATCTTTATCACTAACAATGGTTTTTGAAAACTCATGCAATCAGAATACCTCTCTGAAGAACAAATCCACTACCCGTGCTGCAAAATATTTGGAGGGTATGGAAAAAAATGTGAAAACTTCGTGAGCCTATCGACCACCACACAAATACAATATTTTACCTGCACCTGGGGAAACCCTATGATAAAGTCCATAGATATACTTTCCCATTTTTGTTCTAGGATGGGAAGTGGCTAAAGTAATCCGACCGGTTGAGTATTCTCCACTTTGTTCTATTGGCAGACTTTGCATTCCCTCACGAATATCAATGCATCTGTTTTGATGCCTTTCCACGTAAATCTTTCCCTGATCTTCTTGTAGGTTTTCAAGTACCCAGGGTGTCCCACCAAAGGTGAACTATTTTTTTCCTGCATGATTTTTTCCTTCAGCTAAGATTCTAGTACTAAATAGATCCCGTCTTTGTAATAAATGATTTCATCCATAACTTGATATCGATCATCCTGGATCCGACCATCTAGGATCTCATAAGAAAATCTATCCTTGGAGTATTCTACCAACAAGAGATATTTCCAATAAACTGAAATATCCATGAGGGAGAGAGTGGATGGTAACCTGAAAATGGCATCAACCACCACATTGTTCTTTCCCTTCATGTATTCAATATTGAAATCATATGCTTGAATTTTACTGATCCACTTTTGCTACCTCTCACTCCATTCTTTCTGCTCGATGAGGAACCTCGGGCTGTTATGATTTGTCTTCACTTTGAACCTATTCCCCACCAATTATTGTCTAAATTTGTCTAATGCATGCATAATGGCCAACATCTCCTTGTCGTATATTGAATAATGCCACTCATACTCCCTAAGTTTGTGGCTCTCAAAATAAATAGGATTATTATTTTGCATCAACACAGATCATATTCCTATCCCTGAAGCATCACACTCAAGCACAAATGGTTGAGTGAAGTTTGGTAATGCTAGCACAGGGCATGAACTCATTACCTGTTTCAATCTCTCAAATGTCATCTGCACCTCATCTATCCAAATAAAACATCCTTTTTTAGTGAGATCTGTAATAGGTGTCGTCAACTGTGAGAACCCCTTAACAAATTTCCTGTAAAAAGTGAAGAGCCCTAGGAAGCCTTTCCGTTCTGTCAAATTTATGGAGGTAGGACACTCTATAATTTTCGTGATTTTCTCCTGGTGGACCTGGACACTATTTTCCCTGATCACATGCCCGAAGTAAAGCATCTCAGTCATGCCAAACTCAAATTTGGACTCCTTTGCATAGAGTTGTTGCTCCTCCAAAATCCCCAATACCTCATTCAAATGCATGAGATGATCCTCCCAAGTCTTGCTATAAATGATAATATCATCAAAGAAGACCAACAAACATTTCCTCAATTGCTTATTGAACACATGGTTCATGCAGGACTGGAATGTAGCAGGGGCGTTGGTTATCCCAAACGACATAGCCAAGAGCTCATAATGCCCATAATGGCATTGGAAGGAAGTCTTCTGAATTTCCCTCTCTTGAACTCGAATATGATGGTATCCTTAACAAAGATCAATCTCCATGAACTATTTTACTCCCCTCAACTCATCCATCAGTTCATCTATCCTCAGAATTGGGTACCTGTTCTTTATGTTTTTTGTTCTTAAGTGCTCGGTAGTCAATGCACATCCTCATGGATCCATCCTTTTTATTAACAAATACCACCAAAGAGGTAAAATGGATAGAACTAGGTCTAATGTGACCCATCTTTAACTGTTTTTTCTATATCATCTTTGTGCATCTTGGGGTGGCGATAATGATTGGTTATGACATCTCGAACCCCTTCTTATAATTCTATAATATGTTCAAATCCTCTATCTAGGGTTACTAATAGAGGAATGTCAGCAAAAACCATCTGATGTTTGTGAATCAATACCTGAATATCCTCTGGATACTATCAAGGTCGAACTAGTGGCTCCCTGTTAGAAATATAGCACTCAATTTCCCACTCTATGTCTCCATGCCGCATCACTACCTCCATACTATGACATGACATGATCTTGGGTGAATACTGGTGCATAGCCCATAATACCACCTTTTTTCCATCTGGTCCCATGAACTCCATTTCCATAGTCCTATGATGAGTAGTGTATTTCCCAATGGAGTATAACCACTGAACTCCAATCACCATATTAGTGTCTGACACATCCATCACAAAGAAATCATCTGTCAACGTATAATTCCCCATGGTTATTTTCAAATTGGGGATCCATCTAGTGCACTCCATTTTATAGCCTCAAGGTATGATCATGGTGAATCCCTCAAACTCCTCTTTCAGAATCTCTCGCATGTCCACCAAATCTACATCTATAAAGTTGTGGGATGCCCCAATATCAATCAACATTGTAACCTTATGCCCCTGCAGGACTCCTCGGACTCTGAAAGTGTGGTACCTGGGAAGTCCTGACATGGATGCCATAACAAGGCCCTTATCCCTAGCCTGTGATGTCTCCTCTCCTGATGTTTTTTGTCCCTGTTCTTGTTCCTTTTTCTATTCCTCATCATCACTATCACTGTCCCAATATACCTCAATATAATGAGCCTTATTGGTCTTTTATTTCCCGACACACTTGTGCCCTGGTACCAACGAATCCTAACAACTAAAGCACAATTTCTTCCTCTTTATACCCTTTCTTGTTTCTTCATCCAAATTAGGCTTCCAAGCCCAATCCCTTTGAAATGGTTTGGTTTCCTTTATATTCTATGGGAAGGTGGGTTTCAAAGGAAACCTTCCCTTAGGAACAACATCCTACATGTCCCTAGTACGGTTGACTGCATCCTGCAAATTGGTGGGTTTGTAGGCCTTCACCCATCCACATAATGGCTCTGATAGTCCCTCAACGAACAACATCACCAAGCATGCATCATATATGTTTTTCATCATCACTGTTAATCTCTGGAACTCATAGATAAATTTCTCTCGGCTACTTGTCTCCTTGAGCTGAGCCAATGCTCAAAAATGGATCTCTGGGTCTTTCCTGTCAAACCTCTCAATGATCCTCTATGTGAAATAGAGG
>JASDQU010195575.1:6993-19827 GCA_032191745.1 Picea mariana | reverse complement strand
AAAACCAGGGAAGGAGCATTAGACATCAGTAAATAGGGTCTTCAGGTATTTGCATGGCACTACCAATTATGGATTGTGCTACCAAGGAAGACCGGGATTGGACAGAGTGTTGGACATACATGGCTTTGTTGATGCAAACTGGGCTGGAGATCTGGATCATAGAAGATTTACAAGTGGGTATGTGTTTAACCTATTTGGAGGAGTAATTAGTTGGATGAGCAAAAGATAGGATGTAGTGGCACTCTCAACTACAAAACCTGAATACATGGCAGCCACTCATGCAAGAAAGGAAGCAGTATGGTTACAGAGATTGTGTTTAGGTATTGGGTTGGTACAACAAGCAGTGAGATTATATTGTGATAGTCAGAGTGCAATCTTCCTGGCAAAGAACCCATCTTATCATTCGAAGACAAAGAATATTGATGTTCAGTATCACTTTGTGAGAGACATGGTTGAGGAAAAGAAGGTGTTGCTAGAAAAGGTTGACACTTTGAAGAATGTTGCAAATTTATTGACAAAGTTTGTGATCATAGAAAAGTTCTCCTGGTGTAGAGTAACAATGGGAATTCCTACCCTGGATTGTTGACTATATAACCTTGTGGACCCATGGATGCAAATAAAACAACAAGTGAGAGAATGTTGGGTATATGTTATATTCTTTACATGTGTGTGTAACGTTCCCCCGACCAACCTCAGGCCAGGGTATGCCACTCCAGAGAAACCACTCATGCTCTGACACCAGTTGGTAGCATTCCTAGCCTTCAGGTCGGGCCATGCTACTCTAGGGAACACTTTCGTTCCCATACTGCGGAACATATAGTAGCATACCCAGTAGTCAACTAAGAAATGCCACATAAATTTACTCTTTAAATTGCATGCAACTAAAACATATACATACAACACACTTGCGAAATCTTTACTTCTAAACATAAACAAACAATTACTTTCTGTAACATACAACTTTTATATTGAAATAAAAGTAACTACATATATGCATCATTTATAGGAAATTACCCATAAGCACACAAGAAATCATAATCACAGATATGATAAAATCGTAACATAGGCATGTAAATAACAAAACAACATATCATTTTATCACACAATTGGTACTTATCTTAGAAATACTGTCACCAACTACTTACAGACCGTCCACAAACCTCCCATCCATAGACTACACTTGATCCGGATTATTTTCGGCAGGAAATGAGATCGGAGATATAATAAAGAAATGCATAGAGATATCACAGATATTCAATAATATAACAGAAATATATCAGAGATGCAACCATAAACACAGAGATACAGTAATACATGATTTCTATTAATGAAATAAATGTACAGAGACTGTAAAAATACAAAGTGAAAGACTCACTAGAATGGTGGCAGCTTATCTCTAAGAAGAGATGTGACGGCTACTTGCATTCGCAAGAAGATGAGTACAATGAGGCTCTGAAGGCATTTTTACAATAAACAGGAATTCCAAAACCCCTAAACATCCAAAAACCTAACCCTAGGAGATGAAGCGCCAAAAGTCATGTGGGCTCTGTTTGGGTAAGTTAGTACATCAACTTCACGGGGTCGTAACTTTTGCATACGATCTTCGTTTTAGGCGTATGATAGCTCATTGGAAAGGTATCATCAAGGAGATTCATTTTGAGGTCTCAATAATGATTTTGATTATCATTAAGAACCTCGATCTCGAAAAACCTTCATTTAGGCCCTCAAAATGGCCCCGGAAGTTAAAACCTGCTAAAAATAGTAAATTGACAAAATTGTCAGAAAACTATTTTGAGCCAGTCGAAAAAGGTGGGTGGCCACCAATATCCACTTGGATAAATACTATTCATCACTCTCAACAGTGAGTCACCCCCGAGCTGGGACTGACCTCCACCCATTGTAAAGGGTTCCTATCCAGGCTAAGGCTTAAGGACAACAGGAAAGACTCTGTCTCAGGTGCTCACTCAACTAAAATCCTACAACCTCTCATTCCCCACATGCCTGTCCCACCCAAGGAAGTGTTCCCCTTCTTTTCTCAACAGTCCCTCAGCTACCCCACTTCCCTTCCAGAGCTTCAACAACAGGCCGGACCAGAAGTCTCAGAGCATTATAGCTGCAGTATAACACCTTTGGGAATAAATCCCCAACAATTCTCTCACTCAGAGAACTACTCATAGACCTGACAACCTGCTTCTTCAATCCCGCTCCAAGATAACTAGGTACATCAACCAAAAATGCTACAAAAACAGGCTTCAGAATGGTGAAATGGTTGTCTCAAGGATAACAGAATGTATGAGTGAAATGGTCATGGAATCATTGACTGCATAACTGAGTGTGGACAGGAATCACTGTGAACTCTTCATGAAAAGTGATGGTGAGAATGATGGTCGTCGGGCTGCTGGTAAGGTATCCGTGAGAAATCTCCCAATGAGCTAAGTTCCCCCACAATATGAATGCATGTCCCCAAATTGACACTTGTCATATCGGAAGTTACTTTTGTCCACTTGTCCCCAACTTTAGAACTTAGGATAAAATAATTATCCATACTTTATGTTTTAGGAAATATTAATATAATATTCCCTTGAATTTTGACCCTCCCTTTCCCTAACTGGTGAAGTTCAGTCCCCCATCTCTTTTATCGTGGTCAGTCTACGCGTAGCGATGTATTTTAGATTAATCATGAGTCACGTACAAAGTAGGCGCATTGGCCCTTGACATCTAGGCATTTCGGCCTAATACCAAAACATAAGCATCCCAGCTTATAATACTGGCTCACTAGCCTATAATGCATATCATATACATAAAGGTTCACTAACCTTAATATTGTGTGCACTTTAGTTACTGCACACAGTATCTGCTGACCTCAAGGTTGCGCGTTCTTTAGTTACTGCACGTCGTATCTTGCAATGTGCATATTACATCATTTTACTGTGTAGTTCATGCACGCACTATGCCACATGATGTGCATTATCAAATGAGGTCAAAACATCTCACCAACTTAAGTATATTTATATTACCTTTACAATTGAGTTTGGTCGAGGGATATTACAATCCCCTCCCCTTATTTATGCATTGTCCTTAGTGCATCATACACCCATATATATCAGAGTTTTCAAAAATATTCAAAAAGATGTGGGTATTATGTCTGCATTGCATGTTCATGCTCCCAAGTATCATCCCCAGGACCATACCAGGTCCATTGAACCTTTACAAGCCCTATGGCTCGTTTCCGGAGCAGCTTGAATTTTCGATCCAAAATGCACACCGGATGCACTTGAAAGCGCCTTCTTGCTCCACCTGAATCACATTCCAATCAATAACATGATTAGCATTGGATATATATTTCTTTAGCAATGATACATGGAAGACATTATGAACAAACATAGATGCAGGCAATGCAATCATATAAGAAACTGGACCAATCCTCTCTAGGATTTCAAATGGTCCACAAAGTCTGGTTGCCAACTTGGCATAGCTTCCCAGCTTCAGGGAACTCCTGTTAGCTTTCACTTTCAAGAAAACATGATCACCAACTTTGAATTCTCTGTGGGTTCTATTCTTATCAGCATAAATTTTCTGTTTGTCTTGGGCAGCTTTCAAATTCTGCTTAATCTTTAAAGTGCACCTTCTGCCGTAAAGTGCTTCAAATGGGCTCATCTTCAATGATGTATGATACCCATTATTGTAAGTGAATTCTACTAAATGTAGGTAGTATTCCCATTTTGATGGTTTATCCATCACATACATTCTCAACATATCTTCTATCACTCTATTCACCCTCTTTGTCTGTCCATCAAACTCAGGATGGTAAGCTATACTAAAGTTCAGATTCGTTCTGAATCCTTTGAACAATCCTTTCCAGAAATTCGAGGTGATTTTCGGGTCTCTGTCAGACACAATCGTTTTAGGAATTTTGTGCAATCATGCCACTTCCTTCATGAAAATATCAGCGACATCTGAAGCCTTGTGAGTAGCTTTTAGTGGAATAAAATGGGAAGCTTTTGTAAGCTTGTCCACCACCACCATAATCAAATCATGCAGCTTGCCTTTTCTAGGCAATCCCGTAATAAAATCCAATGTCACCACTTCCCACTTCCATTCAGGAATGGTTAAAGGTTGCAGCAACCCTGTTGGGTGCCTATGTTCTTCTTTAACTTTCTGGCATTCCATACATCTTGCGATGTATTCTTCTATCTCTCTCTTCACACCTGGCCAAAAGTACTGGCTCTTGACCACTGCTATGGTTTTCTGACATCCAGGGTGCCCTGCATAAGGAACATTATGCATCTCATGCAAAATTATACGTTTCAAGTCCTGGAAATTTGGTACAAAATTCTGTTCTTGTGCAGCGGTATTCCATCTACTCCCAACTTATAAATATCCATGTTTTGAGGTGTCTTACCTTGTTGTAATTTTTCTACCAATTCTCTGTACTGCAGATCTGCATTAGCAGCCTCTAGAATTTTTCTTTTAACATCAGTTTGGTACATGCTAATGGTTGTAGCACGTAGTTCATGCACCCTCATGCTGAGTGCATCAGCCACTTTATTTTATTTCCCCTTGATATGTTTTATATCAAAGTCGTATTGACTTAGAAATTCTAACAATCTTCTTTTCCTAGCATTTAGATTTGGCTGATCAAATAAATATTTCAGACCATTGTGGTCTATTCTTAGCTCAAACCTCTTTCCCATGAGGTAGTGTCTCCATTTTCTCAAGGCATTCACTATGGCTGCCAACTCCAAATCATGCGTGGCATAGTTTCTTTCATGATCCTTCAAATTCCTTGATTCGTAACATATGACAAATCCATTTTGACTGAGGACTCCACCAAGTCCTTCCTTACATGCATCTGTGCATACAATGAAATCTTCATTTGGGTCTACGATCCTTAATATTGGAGAACTTGTCAATAATTGTTTCAAATGTTGGAAACTCCTCTCACAATCCAGTGTCCACTGAAACTTCATTGCCTTTCTTTGCAAGGAAGTGATTGGATGTGCAATCTTTGAGAATCCTTCAATAAATCTTCTGTAGTAACCTGCAAGACCCATGAATGATCCCATCTCTGTCATATTCTTTGATGCTGACCATTCTCTTATGGCCTCTATGTTCTCATGATCCACTGCTATCCCATCTTTTGAAATGATATGCCCCAAAGAATGAATCTGTTTCTGATAAAATAAGCACTTGCTCAATTTGGCATATAACTGGCGTTCCCTTAATACTTGCAACACCATCCTCAAATGATGTTCATGCTCTTCCTCTGACTTGGAATATATAAGAATTTCATCCAAAAAGACAATGACAAACTTGTCCAAATACTCTCGGAAAACACCATTCATTAAGCACATGAAAACAACTGGTGCATTTGACAACCCAAATGGTACCACTGTGAACTCATAATGACCATACTTTGTCCTGAAGGTGGTCTTGCTAATATCTTCTTCTTTAATTATTACCTAATGGTATCTTGATCTGAGATCTATCTTTGAAAATATATTTGCATCCTTCAATTGATGAAAAAGCTCATTGATCCTTGGCAGAGGATACTTGTTCTTTACAGTCACTTTATTCAATTGTCTGAAATCAATGCACAATATTAATGTTCCATCTTTATTTTTCACAAACAAGACTGGGGCACCCCAAGTTGATACACTTGGGCATATATACCCCTTTTTTAAAATTTCTTCAATCTACATTTGCAACTCCTTCAATTCTAGTGTACTCATTCTGTAAGGAGTCTTTGATACTGGCGTTGCTCCAGGCATCAAATTTATAGAGAAATCAATGTCTCTCCTTGGGGGTAGTCCGGGTACCTCCTTGAACACATCCTCAAAATATTCTAGGACTGCATAATCCTCCAAATTTGGCACCTTGTCTTTAGGTGTCTCCTCCATATGAGCTGCAAATATTTGACATCCTCTTCTATAACATTTCTTCAGCTGCAATGCTGAAATTTCTCTAACGATTACTGCCCTAGGAATTCCCTACACTTTCCTTTGGTTCCCTTCTTCATCCAAGCAAGTGAATGATTTGTTAAGAAAATCCAATAGAGCATGATGTGGGTCCAACCAATCCATCCCAATTAAATAGTCATAGGAACCTAAAGGTAAGATGTTCAAATTTGCTTTGGTGTTCAGTCCATTCATGTCTATGAGGCATGACTTAACCATCTCATTAACCTTTCTTCTGGCTCCTGTAGCTAGTTGTACCAACCAGGATTTCCCATTCTTTCTTCTTTGCAATTGCAAACTTTCCACCATCTTAGGGTCTATATAACTATGACTAGCTCCTGAATCAATTAAAGTAGCAAGGGTTTGGTTGTTGATCATACCTTCCACTTCAATCATGTGGGACTGATACTCTGCTTGCTAGTTGTACAGGGCTGCATAAATCCTTGGCACATATCTACCCATGTCCTCCACTATTTCAGCTCGTTGTACATTGTGAACAGACCTACCTTGTTCACTTCTGTGAGGACAATATCTGAACCTATGTTCTCCTTTACAACCCCAACATTGCATAGGTGGTTGTCTTGTCCCTTGACTCCCTATGTCAATCACTCTGGGTTCCTTATGCGTTTGCTGCCATTGTGGATTATTTCTAAAGAATGGTGGCTTAGCTCCCTTCTTCCTTTGATCCATCTTGAATTTTTTATTGTCTTCCCAAGCCTTTTGGAAAGTTGGCCTTGCTTTCAGCTGATCATATAAGCATTTATCTCTCCTTATGGTCTCTTCTAATGTCTTGGGATCATCATACTGTATTTTGTCACTGATGAACGATGGAAATCCACTTAAATACCTTTGAATCTTGACTGTCTCATCCTTAATGAAAGATACATACTTCAGCAATTCCAGAAACCTTCTCTCATATTCATCTATGGTCATACTTCCAATCTTGAGTTCAAAGAACTCTTTCATTGTCTTGTCATAGTATCTCTTAGTCAAGTACTTCTTCTCAAAATACTTCTTGAATTCCCTCCAAGTAACACTTTTCTCTTTAATGTGTTTCACCTGCACAAGTTGATCCCACCACATGGAGGCCTTTCCTTTGAGTTGATAGATAGAGATTCTACCTTCTGCATGAGAATAATAATTATGCAATTGAAAATACTTCCTCATGCCTAGCAACCATGTTTCTGCATCTTCATCCTTCTTTTTCTCACCATCAAATGTAGGAGGTTTGATTTTGTTCATTTCTCCTTGTAGCTCATCCACCCCAGATCTCTTATACCTTCTGACAGGGGATAGACTTGAGTTTTTGCCTTCTCTCTTATTGGAATGTCTTTGGGAATGATGGTGATGTCTATTAGCACTTTTTACTTTTCCTTTCTCCTCTGAAGATTTGTGATTCTCAGATTTACTTGAGTCACTCTCCTTAACCAATTTCTTTTCTATTATGTTCAAACCTTCCAATAGATTTAGGTTAAAGTCATCCTGCTACTCTTTTTCTTTCATAAGCCTTTCATTATCATATTTATGTCTTTGGACATCCTTCTGCAAATTATTAATGGTCTCAACCATACTCATATCTTCATTCCTTTCTTCTCCATGTCCATTGGAGTTCGTTCCTTCCATGCCCAAATGGACATCCACCCCTCTGCTCTCATTTTGGTGATTGTAATTCCCCTGTGCCTCTTCCATTCCTATGGAATTTGCACTGGTCTGACCTGATCGAGTTGTTGTTAATTCTGCAAAATGTGTAGCCATCGAAACTTATCAGGCTAACAATTCAACAATTCATGAGAATATGCACCATTTCGATTCAACATACACATCAGCATTATCTCTCCCAATTTCCTGGTGTTATCACCATGGAAATTCTAGATAATACCCAAGTCTCGAAAACACAGACGTGCAGTGCCTTCCGAGATACACTTGTGCAAGAAGGTGGTTTGTCGAAACCACTTTCACCAAGATGCGGTATCACGTGTCTCAACATGTCAAATCCACTAATCATGGAGTGGGCGATGGCTAGTCAGATCACTCTCCTTCACTCATTTGGTACTTCACAGCCATGTGACGTCAGCTGAACACTGCCATGTAATGAACTCAAAAAGCTAATCATTTGAAATGGATTGGCTGAGCATGGAAACCCAATGCTCTTGTACGTAATTATTCTGCGCTTCATAAATGGAGTTCTATAATCACCACTCCCCAAGTATGAATATATTTGCACATCCATAACCGAAGTAATCTCCAAACTGCTTGACTTCCTTCTCTCTGTAAAGACACATTTCAGTTTCCCCAACCTAAGATACATGGACAAGGCTAAGTCGAGTGAGATGGGTTATTCGAGCAACATACTATACTTTCCTGCAAGTAAGGAGGAAAGGGTCATTGCGCACATTTTAGCAACTAAGTTTCATACAGAGCCGGCTACAGAATCACGGTTGGAAGTCAGGCTGAATCCCCCTATAAAGGATTTAGTCATCAACAGGCCAGCCGCTAAGAAGAAAAGGAGTAAGCGGCATAAGATGGAGGAATCTACTGCTGAAGTGGCCGAAAGTGTTGGAGAGAATCAATCGGTCTGGTTAGACTCTTCCTTAAAGGCAGAGATCGCTAAGCTGAAGTAAGTATTCAACTAAGATAAGCATGTCTTAGCGAATTTTGAACAGGCGGTAGCGGAGGTAAAGAGTACAAGAGATGATAGACATGTTCTTCAAACGACCCTTTTTACAAAAGGCTAACTGCTATCATCACCCTTTTGTAATTTTGTGATTAATACGATTATATAAATACAAAAATGGATTTTAGACTGTTTTATTACAATTTCTATCTGGTGATGTTATGAATCTTGTTTTCTTTTATAATAAGTTTTTCTTGTAATCTTATATTTTATTTGCATCTGTCTAAATCAGAGGAAATTAAAACTCGAAATTCTTTTTAATTAATGCTTCGATGTGGTTATGTATTTCTTTTTCTTTTATTATTATGCAATTTAAACTCAGACTCATCGCCTTCCAAGCTACTTCATGCGCATTAAACTTGGCCTGTTCATTTATATTTATCATGCATAGAAATATTACAAGGTAAAACGCTTCTCCGCGCACCTAAATCTACTGTGCATTTCTTCTTCGTCGTACCGACTACTTACACGCACTACTCTGGCGTTGTGTGCCAATACCCACTATGCATAGTTTCGATACCGTGCACTGATATTCCACATGCATTTTCATCCTATGCATGCACCATGTCAAGTTCAACATATTCCATCACGTCCAATTGTCTGCGCACACTACTGAATACATCGTCGTGAAACAACTTATACTCATACTTATGCGTATACTAACAAAACTCCTCTGCATTAAGAAATACTTGTGCACCCCATGTGCACATTACTATGTGTGTGCTTACTGCACAAGGATAATTTTAGTTCATGCATCTACACATAATAATCTTCCGCGCGGTGCCACAATTTACCGCGCACACTGGCACACCAACGTTTTCCCGCACAGTGCCAAATTTACCACGCGCACCAGTACGCCAACCTTTTTCCATGGACACTCCGTGACTCCAATTCTAGTCACTTTGAAGTTACTTTTCTGTGAATATTCACTTCAATTGCACCCCTCTGGCCCATCCAAGCTCATTGTTGAATTGAATCTCTAATACCATACTGTAACGTTCCCCCGGCCAACCTCAGGCCGGGGTACGCCACTCTAGAGAAACTACTCATGCTCTAACACCAGTCGGTAACATTCCTAGCCTTCAGGCCGGGCCATGCTACTCTAGGGAACACTTTCATTCCCATACTGCGGAACATACAGTAGCATACCCAATAGTCAACTAAGCAATGCCACATAAATTTACTCTTTAAACTGCATGCAACTAAAACATATACATACAACACGCTCGCAGAATATTTACATCTAAACATAAACAAACAATTACTTTCTGTAACATACGACTTTTATATTGAAATAATAGTAACTACAGATATGCATCATTTACAGGAAATTACCCATAAGCACACAAGCAATCATAATCACATATATGATAAAATCGTAACATAGGCATGTAAATAACAAAACAACATATCATTTTATCATACAATTGGTACTTATCTTAGAAATATTGTCACCAACTACTTACAGACCATCTACGAACCTCCCAGCCATAGACTACACTATTCATCACTCTCAACAGTGAGTCACCCCCGAGCTGGGACTAAACTCCACCTAGGGTAAAGGGTTCCTATCCAGGCTAAGGCTCAAGGACAACAGGAAAGACTCTATCTCAGGTGCTCACTCAACTAATAGCCTATAGCCTCTCATTCCCCACATGCCTGTTCCACCCAACGAAGTGTGTCCCTTCTCTACTCAACAGTCCCTCAGCTACCCCACTTCCCTTTTAGGGCTTCAGCAACAGGCCGGACCAGAAGTCTCAGAGTGTTGTAGCTACAGTATAGCACCTTCGGGAATCAATCCCCAACAATTCTCTCACTCAAAGGATTGCTCACGGGCCTGACAACCCACTTCTTCAATCCCACTCCAAGCTAACCAATTACACCAACCAAAAAGGCTACAGAATCAGGCTTTGAAATGGTGAAATGGTTGTCTCAAGGATAATGAAATGTATAAGTGAAATGGTCATGGAATCATTGACTGGATAACTGAGTGTGGACAGGAATCACTGTGAACTCTTCGTGAAAAGTGATGGTGAGAATGATGGTCGTCGAGCTGCTGGTAAGGTATTCGTGAGAAATCTCCCAATGAGCTAAGTTCCCCCACGATATGAATGCATGTCCCCAACTTGACACTTGTCATATCAGAAGTTACTTTTGTCCACTTGTCCCCAACTTTAGAACTTAGGATAAAATAATTATCCATACTTTATGTTTTAGGAAATATTAATATAATATTCCCTTGACTTTTGGCCCTCCCTTTCCCTAACTGGTGAAGTTCAGTCCCCCCATCTCTTTTATCATGGTCGGTCTACGTGCAATGATGTATTTTATATTAATCATGAGTCATGTACAAAGTAGGCGCATTGGCCCTTGACATCTAGGCGTTCTGGCCTAATACCAAAACATAAGCATCCCAGCTTATAATACTGGCTCACCAGCCTATAATGCATATCATATACATAAAGGTTTGCTGACCTTAATATTGCACGCACTTTAGTTACTGCGCATGGTATCCGCTGACCTCAAGGTTGTGTGTTATTTAGGTACTGCACGCGGTATCTTGCAATGTGCATATGACATCATTTTACTACGCAGTTCATGCGCACACTATGCCACATGATGTGCATTATCAAATGAGGTAAAAACAACTCACCATCTTAAGTATATTTATATTACATTTACAATTGTGTTCAGTCGAGCGATATTACAGTGTGTGTGGGCGCATCAGGTTCGACAACTACGTCTGACGATCCCTCTAGCAGATTTTGCTATTTTTAGCAGTTTTCTAAATTAATCCCGGATTAAGGGATTGGGGTTTTGGTATCTACGGAATACCTAAAAAAATTGTATATATTGTATGGTGAATGGTGAAATTTGAAATAATGAAATAAGAAAGGTTTTCCCCAGTTGAGGGTTTCCGGTATAAATCTTTGTGTACTATGTGAATGAGCCATTGATTAATTTTTGTTTTTCTTAAGAATCTATATGCATTTCTTTACTTCGCAGGTTTAAAACTTACAGAGAAGACTCTGTAATGAGCTCAGCTTCTTAAGGCCGTGCCAATCCAAAAATTATGATGATGAATGGAATCAAATAATTTTGTGCTATGTTCAAAGGTGACACGACTACTAGCAATATAAGATAATACTCCCTTCCCGTCCATCTTTTTTTTCTTTTTCATAGACAAATAAATGCTATGATACTGAGGAGGAAACGAGTGTCGCAAGTAAGAAAAACTAGTTCCAGCAGTGGAACATACCTATGCTTAATGTAGGGAAGTGCATGCAGGAGATGGACACTCGGGGGATTGTTCCCTCCTAGGTATAGGGTGTCAAATTGCAAAGGATATAAACAAGGCTTTGTTTGGTTGAGGATGAAAAACTGTTGAGGCAAACGGTTTATAACGCAAAGCGAGAACCGACTATAGGCTCAAAACTACAAGCAAGGGCATGAGATGCAATCACAACTTGACGCCAAAAAATGTCTGTTTTTATGTCTTTTAGTCTACTTGGTGTGAAAAAGGGGTAAACTTGTGCCAAATAGACGTCTCTTCAAAACCAATTTATGAGTGTGAAAAAGACAAGTTCACTCGGCGATCTTTTCACTTTTTGATAATGAGTCAGAAAAGAACTTAACTAGAATCAATACCTTTCAAATCCAATTTAACGAGTGTGAAAGGGACAAATCACTCGGCAATATTTTCCCTTTTTAGACGAGTCGGAAAAGAGCTTAAATTAAACTCGTTTGAGATATTCTAGGTACTTGGAGCTGTTTTTTGCACTTTGCAGGGTTCAAGTCCTACACCCACAATTGGGCCTGCGATTCTTTCGTTCATAATTGACGAGTAAGTTTCAATACCATATTTTCATTCATATTCGTTGTTTATTTTTTACTGTTTTCACTTTGCAAGTAAGAATGTTTCAGTATTTATTCATCATTCTTAACCTGCAGACTTTCCATTGAAGTTGGCATATATTTTTCTCCTGCTCTTAAATTCTCCTCCAATTTTTTCCCCGGGCTCTACACCATGTGCATGCCAATGTCGCCAGCATAATTTTGGCTGTCATTTTGTTTTATTAAATATGTTGGTTTTCATTGATGTCAACCCTTGAAGAAAGTCTGGTAGTAAATTCTAGTAGCAAAAAGGTTTGGGTAATGGACCCAAGTTTGTTTGATGTATAATGGTATGAGTTTTAATATATT
>JASDQU010195571.1:8347-19599 GCA_032191745.1 Picea mariana | reverse complement strand
TTCCATTAAAGAACGATACTCTTCATTCATTTTTGTATCCCAATTTGGATGACCTGAAGCTTCTGTAAATGTCTCTGGATCATGAGTCTCTGAAACTTGAGCCAAAATAGAAGAGGCTCGCTGGAACTATGAACATGTTCAATGCTGATCTGAAGGATCACCGACAAGATCACCAGCTGCTTATTGTGTTGAATGGACCCATTTAGGAAGCGGTGGAATTGGTGCTTGTTCAGGTTCAAAGGACTCATCTGGAGGAAGGTCAATAGGAAGAGGTGGATTTTCATCCTCATTTTCACAATCTAAATAAGAAACCAAAATAGGAACAAAACAAGGCACAAACTCTTAAGATGGCTTGCAGGCTGAAGAAGGCACAACCGTCGAATTAGGCTCGCAGGCCAACATCTCTTCTAAGAATAATTTCATTACAATGTGGTTGAAAAAGTCTATAACCTTTGACATCTTCAGAATAATCAACAAATATACACTTCTCACTTTTAGGCTTCAATGCTTTCCTTTTATCATCGGGAATGTGAGCCCATGTTATACTGCCAAATACACAGAAGTGACTTACATCTGGTTTAATTTTAGTCCAAGCTTCTTCTGGTGTTTAATATTTTTAAGAGCCTTTGTGGGAGTGTGATTTACTATGTAATTTGCACAGTTGATGGATTTCGCCCAATACTTTAGAATTAATCCCTTAGATTGGATCACACAATTAGCCATTTATTTTAATGTGCGGTTGTTTCTCTCAACAACACCATTTTGTTGTGGTGTATATGGAACATTGTGTTGCATTTGGATTCCCTGTGTAGTGCAGTAAATTGTAAAATTAGTTTTCACATATTCGCCTCCATTATATGTTCTTAACCTTTTAATTTGATGTCCATATTTCTTTTCTACAAGGGCCTTGTAGGCCAAAAACTTGTCAAAAACTTCACTCTTAAGTTTTAAGAAGTAAACCCAAGTACGTATGGAAAAGTCATCAATAAAAGTTAAGAAATACATGCACCAAGAAAAAGAAGGAGAAGAAAGTGGACCACACAAATCACTGTGAACAAGCTGTAAAGGACCCGAGGCATGCCAAGAGGCATGTTTTTCAAAACTGTCTCGATGATGTTTGTCGAGAACATAATCGGAACAAACACCATCTCTGCATGAAACAAGATGAAGACCAGTCATGATCTATTGATTACATAGTTTGCAATGAGCAATAGTTTAGATGACCGAACCACTCATGCCAAAGTTTGCTCAAGTCATTGCTATGAGCAACAAAAACTGATGAAAAAGATGATGACCCAAAGTTGTCAAATTTGTACAACCTGGTAATATCATCGGCAATTCCAGTTGCAAGAACATGCTTAAGATCTTTTATATTCTTGATTACAACTTGGTGAGGTGAACACTCTACGATTTTACCTTCACCTGAATTAGTGATTTGATACACTGATAGAAGGTTACAAGAAAGACTTGGAACACATAATACATCATTGAAATGACCATTTTCTACTTGATCTGTTCTAGATCCTTCAACACTAAGAGATCTATCATCACCAACAAATATTTTCTTGGTGTTACATTCATTTAGAGTAGAAAATATGGCTCTATCCTTAGCCATATGATAAGATTCTCCATAATCAATAAGCCACTCATCAAAAGTAGAAGTAGAAGTAGAATTTGTATTGAAGGAGAAACCAGAAGCAGAAAGTGCATGTCCATGAGAAGAAGAAGAAGAAGTAGAATCAATATTGATGTTGTGATTCTTCATCGCTGCTTCCAAAGTTGTCATCTTCTTGAAACATTTGGACTCATCATGACCATATTTATCACAAAAGTTGCAATGTCTGTTAGTATTCTTACCTTTATATTTTTCTCCTTTGTCACCATTAGGAGCGAAAATTGTCTAAGTGGGTTTGGGACCCTTATGTTTCTTGTTGTTGTAGCGATGATGTTGCTTCTTGGGATACTTGGGTTTATCTTTCTACTAGGCAACTAGGACTTTGTTGGAGGTACCTGCAGTGTTGATCACTCCAAGTTGTACAAGCTTATCTTCCTCTCTAATCAAAGCAACACAAAAGGACTCAAGAGTGGGTTTTTCATAAGCTTTCCCTAGAGCCTCTCTCATGGCATAAAAGGTAGATACAAACACATAATATGCACTACCTAGCTTAGAAAGAATAATATAAATGCAACGATCTTCCTCCATTTTTATCTTATGTTCTTCACATAAAATTCTGAGTGTTTTAAACCTAGATAGATAGTATCCAAGGAAAGAAAAATCACTTGGACTCAAGGTCGGTACTTGATTTTCTAACTGTTTTACTTGAATACTATTGAGTTTACCAAACACAGATTCAATATTGTCCCAAGCTTCTTCGGGGTCATCAATTTCTTGGAGGTGGTATCTTAAATCAAGAGAGATGGACATTTTGATTAGTCCTCGTACTTCATCACTCCTATTAGCCCATTTGGATTTCTTATCATCATCAGTGGGTTATTTTTCCTTTCCCAAGGTAAGCCGGTACAAGCCTTTACTTCTTAATAAATCTTTCATATGAGATTTCCATTGGAAGTAGTTGGTGTTGGTAAGCAAAACATTACTTGTAGAAGCCATATTAAATATGTAGATAATATGGATTTAAAAACTAAAACTGATGATTTGGATGGAAAGAGCTCGAAAAGTTATGCAATTTTAAAAAAAATGGCACTGAAAACGAACTTCCGATGTGAGAGTTATGTCATTTAAAAAAAGTCATAAATGGTAACCAACTGACAATGTGACAGTGTAAGTTTCTTTATGAAGTGACCCACTTTTATAAAGAGAAGTGGCGATCGCTTTTGCAATGAAGTTACTTTATAACAGAAAAGCTGCATGCAAAATAAATAACTCTAAAATAAAATATTAAAGCTACTTATAGTGATTCACTTTTATACTTGAAGTGAAATACACTTTACAATTATAACATGAACTTTTTCAAAAAAGTAACAAAAGAGAGACTTGAACCCAAGGCCTCTTACTTAATAAGACAAGTTTTAACCAAATGGTCTAGCAAAACATATTGTAATGTTCAGAAGGAGGATTGGGGTTGTTGTTGAAGACGACCTTGGAGAGCATGCTAAAAAAACTCTTTTCACACAAGAAAAAAAATTTGCTTCTTGATGACAAGGGTTAGATCTCGATTAGCTTACCCAGAAGATGCACCTTTTCCTATCTGTTTCTGATTTGTCAAGATTGCACAGGGCACATAGCAAAGAGAATACACAGATCTAAAAGAGTAGAAACCCGGAAACACATACTATCAAACCGAAAAAAAACCAAAATAAAACTTTGCAGAAATTTAAAAAATGCGTATTCAGGCTTTATACCTTTGGATCTGACTGTAATGGTCATATCTTGGGCAAACGAAAACCTTTTCGAGTGAAACGAAAAGTGTTCATGACTGCAATGAGTGCTCCGGACACAATGGAACAATCCTCTCAGCCCATAAATGTATAGAAATGACAGAAAATGGAGATGAGACAACTCGGCTTCATGATCTCGATCTACAATAGGAGAGGGTCTTCAAACAGGTTCTGATACCATGTTCTACAACACAGGTATTCCAACAGAGAACAAACACCTTCAGTAACAAATCAAATAACCATATCAAATATCAACACACTGATGTTTTCACATGGTAAAACCCCTATGGGGAAACATCCACAACCCCAACCAACGCGACCACTTGGAGCAGTTTATTAATGCAAAGAAAAAGATTACATAGAGATTTTACAAGAGAATTTCTCACAATCAATCATCGGCAAATGACCCTCCATGATCTTTAAATAGAGATCATTGACCAATCGGGTTTTAAGCCATGGATCAATGGTCGTTAAGATTGAGGAGAGTATGAATCGTCAAATCACTCTATGTCAGGAACATATCGTGACCGTCAGATTTCCTAACTACAAATTCATACTAAAGAAACACACTTTTACCTAACAACACATTAGACGAAGTAGATCTTAAATAGCTCCTAAGTGTCTAAATATCCTAACATATGTGGTTGACATGGTTGCATTTCTTGTGACCAACATGGGAACCCTTCCATGCACATTTTTGGTCGACGATAATAGACTTCCATTAAAACAAATAAGACTCCCATGTAGTTTTTCATATTTTAACTTTTTCATGTTGTCAATCTCATACACAAATCATCTAGATTATTATTTTTAAATTAATGATCATATCTTTTTGTGTGTAGGAAACGACCATTTTTATATGCACTTGGAGAGCAAGGCCTTGTTGATTTTTGGGGAAACCTTACACATGAGGTGGAATTTCTATAATTCCAACCTCAAAAAATAACTTATGGATTATCTCGAAGTCCTCTTTGAAGTAGACACGTTCAATAAAAAAGCGATCACCTCTGCAACGAGTGAATATTTGAAATATAAGCAGGATGTTTACAGACGAAGCTTGGCAGGAAACTATAGGTATGAGTGTCCTCCCTTGATTCCAAAGAGGGATTAGAAGGTGATCATTGATGATGCAAAAGAAAAGATATTGAAATAATTAGGAGAAAAAATAATTGGTACCCTAAGGTAAATTACAATATTTTGATTTCAATACCTTTAATTTTCTTTAGATCTAAATAAAAGTGTGGTATATAACATACTTGAAAATTTTAATGATAGGTTGCCTGACACTTCGAAGTAAACCAAAGCAAGAATTAAAAAACATGGCCAATACAAGCTAGGCCAGGGTGGCTACTCGAGGTTGCAGTCACAAATTGTAAGTACCCAAACATATTAAGAATATTATTTGTATTGCCTTACAACTTTCAGGTAATTGTAGCTAAAAACATTAAAAAATCATGCTCTTATGCAATGGAGGGCGACGACTTCAGAATTGAAACCACAAAGGAAGACCTCCAAATTGGTTACAAGCACGACTATAAAGTCGTGGTTGATCATAGGAAAAGCATGGGCCAGCCCCAAATATCCAGTTTGTGGGATAAGTTAAATAAAAATCAGTCCACATTAACATTTCATTACGTATAAAATACGCAAATGTTTGATATCGTCCATAACTTTAATGTCTTACTTTGTTTTAATCAAGGGAACAAAACTATCAACGAAACCATTATTACTGGATAACAGAGTGTTGATAGTGCAACGTAGCCAGAAGATCATGGTGCTCCCTAGCAGCCCCATCCCAATGGGGTGAAACCCCAAGATGTTCCTATGACTGAGGCCCGCGATGATAAAATGGTTGTATATTAATCATATACTTAATAATTTTGTACTTATAAATTTTATACTTCTATTTTTTATTACTTATACATTTATGATTTTGTACTTATAAATTTTGTCGTTTCAATGGCAGAGAATATCATAGTTGAGGCTCCTCGACCTGAAAATCAGGAGAATAGGGAAACCATTCCAACGGTGTCGACTAGTGGACCAGGTAAATAATTACATTGCAAAGGTTTTTTTTAATATTAATGAACTACTTCAATGATATTTAATAATTGGCCATATAATTTAATATTTTTTTTGTTTTTGAAGGTGATGGCCCCTCACAACAACTTCCACGCCATGGGTATGAGACCAGGCATGCTCAGTGTGAAAGGACTGAAGCAACATAAGTTGTTGAAGAGCACCCAATAAACGAAGACATGGAGATGGATGAATTACTTAAGAACTGGAAAACACAAAAGAAGACTAAAAGAAATTGATGATGTATAGTAATTTTGTAAGAGAGATAGATGTACATTATATAACTAGTATATTTGTAACATATTTTGAATGATAAATATCATGTATAAAAACTCTTTTTTTATGAGACATGCCTTTGAATGATAAACCTCATATATAGATTTAGAATCACTTTTGATC
This sequence comes from Picea mariana, assembly GCA_032191745.1. Taxonomy (NCBI): domain Eukaryota; kingdom Viridiplantae; phylum Streptophyta; class Pinopsida; order Pinales; family Pinaceae; genus Picea; species Picea mariana. Next base: position 13,722 of record JASDQU010195571.1, on the reverse strand, counting down.
AATTTTGAATATTTTTAATGCATATTTTTTAGTACAATATTTGGGTATTGGGGAATTGAGAGTGATGTGAGGGGGGGGAGGGAAGGAGGGCCATAGGATATTCCACCTTCACGTGGTTGGTCCTCTTCAGTAGAGAAAAATGTATTGGATCTGTTTATTATTGGAGAAAACCTCTCTCAATCCAAAGAAGCAACAACATAGTCAATGTTGACTTCGGTGTTGCTCCTTTAGATCAAGGGAGGTTTGCTCCAAGATCAGACGACTCCGATAAATTATTATTGAAACTAAGAGGAGTTTATTCGGGCTGTCACATCTGATATGTGTGTGTGTGTGTGTGTCACTATTTAATCTCCTCACATATGGATTTTACAAAAAAGAATATCAATGGTGTTTACTATTTGCAATCTTATTGGTTTTAATTTCTATTAGGATTTATTCACATGTTTTAAAAGTATTTTTTGGTTTTTACTAAAAACCAAATATAATTTTTATTTTTATTTACTACAGTATGTAGTTCGTTCATTTGCATATGCTCTAGATGTTGTATCAATGCAATGCTACACATTAGAATATCAAATATCAGGTATGTCTTGTCTTTTTTCTTCTTTTTATGACTTCTTAAGGTTCCTTTTATTTATTTATTTTTACATTACCATCATTTATGGGACACTATGGGGCCAACCATTCTATCTAATGAACCACACCCAAGTATGTAGCATATACGATTCTCTTTATTTCATCATATCATATGATTCACACAACTAATCTAATACTTCAACTTGTTTTTTTAAATGGTAAAGCAAGGGTGTTTCATACCCCCCCCCCTCCCCCAAGGTTCAAATCCACCCAAAGACATGTTTCACCCCTAGTGGGTTGTCTCACCCATGCAAGAAAGTTGTTTCAAGCAATTGAGGCCCGATGCAAGTCTTGGGTGTCCTGAGAGGAATAGATACCCCCCACTCGTAGATTTTCTTGGTCGAAGGGATCTTCCTCAAGATTGTAGGTCATATATATTGCATTGCAGTATTCCTAGAGTGGGGAAGGGAACACTTGTCGAATTCTGATAAAATATAATAGGAATCATATTGTTCAAAAAAGATATTCCTTATCGAGTGAAAGTAGATATGGTAATGTTGGTGGATCCATATATTAGTAAGCCAAATGGAACAACAATCATCATCAAGTGGAATTGATCCTGGGGGATTTATCCTTCTTGGAGGTTTGTTGATGGTCATATCCTCTCATCTCACTAGAAGGGTTTAGTAGTATGGTTACTACCACTATCCTTGTAGTGACAATGTAGGTATTTTTATACACTAACCCTTTTAGCAATTACAATGAAGATTGTCTTTCAAAGATAGATGATTGACCACTAACAACTCTTTATGCATTGATCTTGTATAGATATAGATTTAGAAAAACTCATTTTGGATAATATCAACTTAGAGGTTTTCAAATGTTCATAGCAATAGGTGTTATACTTTCAGCATGAACCTTTTATGCATAGAAAAAATCATGAATATCATCATTAATATGATCAAATTAGGGAAAGCAAGAAGAAATTAATAAGACATAAATTATAAACAAGGTAGAAAGAAGTAGACTCTAGCTACTAGAATCAATTGGATAGAAAAATAGATCTTTCAAAAACGCCCAAACCATGTAAATGAAAGTGCTTTACTGGATGTGAGGGGAATAGGATCAATATGAAATTCAAAGCACTTAAAATTAAATTTTAAAGGAAGATCTAGATTTGGTATTATTACAAGAAAAAAACATGTTTAAGACAAAACTTCAAAAAGTAAAGGACCAATTTTGGAGGAAAGTAAGAAAGATAACCAAGAAGTAGGTAGCATGGCAATCTTGTGGAAACCAAAGTTTCTAGATGTTTCCGATTAATAATAAATTCTGGAGTTGAAAAGTGCCTCATCAAAATAATAATTTCATGAATAAGCTAATGCATTATTTGGCATTAGGGGATATGTGACTTTTGGGAGGGGATTGGAATGCAATTTTCAATCACAATAAGAAAAAGGGGGGATGGAATGCTTTGAGTATCTAAGAATAATATTCCCAGACTTTGATAAGAATAATATGATGGATATCCTCCCCAAACTTGGTCCTTGCACTTTGTGTAACAAAATAACAAGGACGGCACTAGTAGCAAAATTGTTTAACAAATGTTCAAGTATTTATACTTGGCTAGTTGAAAAAGTCACCTCAAATCAAATATTTTGAAAGGGATGATTTCAAATCATAGGCCAATCAACCTAAAGATAAAGGAGGAATCCCCTCCAACAAACGACCTCTTTAAGTTTGAAAATATGTGGATATCACATCCAAATATCAATGAAATCATTAAGTAATGGTGGATAGAAGGGCATCCAAGGAAAGGATCCAAGATTTTTACTCTAACCAAAAATTTAAACTTTAATTTTTGAAAATGCATGATATATTGCATTATGAATCAATATGCATGTACACCAATATTAGTACATCGCAAAGACAAAAATCACCCATACATAATTTGTTTCCTATATAAGCATATGTGCTTTGGCCCCAACTTGAAGGTTGTCTATATATATTCTAGAAATGGCCTTCCTGAATGATTTCTAAATAACTAATTATGATCTAAATATATCAATTTCTTCCAAATATTTCATTAGAAGACCATAGAAAAGAGTCTCTTTGTGTTGTATTCATTGATAGGTGACAAACCAACAAGTGGTCAATTAATGAAATTAGTGGACATGTAATAGGTAGATTGCAAGTAGATCCTTATTTCTTCTACCTCTTTATAATGTTTGGGAGCATGTCTAAACTATTATTAATCTCTTGCATTCATATTTATGATTATTATTTTAAAATAGATATATGTCATCGCTCTTGCGACGAATAAGAGAATCGATAGTATTGACAGTTTGTCGCAATTATCGACACTTGGTCACACTTGCGACGAATTGTTCGTCACAATTATCGACACTTCGTCACACTTGAGACGAATTGTTCGTTGCAATTATCGACACTTCGTCACACTTGCGATGAATTGTTCGTCGCAGAAACTAGGATAGGTCATTTCTCTTGCAATGAAGGAGATCATCGATAGTACTGATATTTTGTCACAACTATCAATACTTCATTGCTCTTGGGATGAATTGTTCATCATAGAAACTAGGATAGATCATTTCTCTTGTGACAAAGGGGATCATCAATAGTATTGATAGTTCGTCACAAGAACTACTAGGGTTGTCGCAAGAGAATCGAACTATTATTACCGTTGATGATATCTTATGCTTGAATAGTTCTTCACAAGAACTAATATGGTCGTCACTCTTGTGACGAGCATCCTCGATTTTAGTTCTTGTGACAATCATCATGGTTTGTCTCTCATGCGACGATAACCATAGGGCATCTCTCTTACGACGACCATCGTAGGTCATCTCGTTTGCGATGACTTTCTTGAGTCATTTCTCTTGTGACTTTATCCCAGGTTCGTCACAATTTCCACGACATGTGAAGAGACGTTTGAGGGGCCCAAGATTCGTTGCAATATCCATGACATAGCGTCACAAGAGCGTCTAAATGGTCATCACAAGATGAACTAAATTTACTAGTTTCATATCTGAAAAATTATTAGGACTAAGAAGTAAAACAATACACACATAGATTCAAATCATACATAATAAAAACATAATGGATCATAATTGTCCCATATTTATTACTAGAGCCATTCCATCACAACAGAGGTATACATTGCACAAAACAAATATATATGACAGCCATATAACTTCATATCTTCTCTATATAAATCCTTAGAATTAAAACACGTTGCGCAATGCACCTTTGCTCAAAACTTAGACATATAACAGACACATATGTATATTCAAAATCATTACAGTATTACAACAACCTCATAGTGAGCTCAATACTAAGGACCCAATGAATCTCTTCTCCTCAATATCTAGCTAGCCTCATTTCTAATATCACTACTTCCATTTATAGCTTTCTCTACTCAATAGCGTTGTCTCTTTATACTCTACTCCACTCGCTCAACTGACAAAACTGCCTTGCACACTTCTGGTATCTGCATGCAGTTCATGTAACCTTCAGGAATTGGGGAGATCTTAATTTCCCTACCAACTCATATTTTTTCAACTCCATGATCTCTTGTGTTGTTGGTAGTAATCATTTAAGAAGATTTCTCGATGATTTTTTTCTTGATTCTGGCATCTGTCTTCTTGATTTATGGTGCGCATCAAAACTGGGACCGACACACATTCAATAATATTTTAGGCATGTTGTGTGATTTCAAAACTTGGTCTGACATGCAATCTTTTTCATTCCTCCTACATTTCCTTAGGCATGAGCAAAACTATGGAATGAGCATGCACAACTTCGTTTGTGTACGCGCGTAAAACTGAACCCAAAACTTTGGGTGCCAACAAGGAACTACCATTCAAAGAGTCACTTTTTGAAAATGTTTCTTGCTCAAGAGAAGCTTTTAATTCTCTTAATTCTTCCACATATTATTATTTGTATCATGATCTCTTTGATGGTTTCATTTGCAGGAAGCCATCCATTTTCCTACCCAAATAAACTCAATAGAGACGACCCCTTTTGAAGTACTTGATGGTGGTAATATGCATATGGAAGATAAATAGAATAAGGCATATTCCCATGAACTTATTACAACCATGCTTTATCAACCCTTTTCATGGGATCAAGAAGATTTTGTAGTGGATGTATATCAAACAATGTCTTCTTCTTTTTCATCCTCTTGTTTTATCAATGGTGAATCTTTTGGTATGAGCAACCCTTTAGTTGAGATTTTCATGTTAGTGGATTCCACCATTGTCTTGAAGCTATCTCTCATACCATGGTGGATGGTAGTCCATGTATATCATTTGATTTCACTAATTTATCTCAAGTTGATGGTTTCTTGAAGCATGAGTTTGGGGAGGCTTGTCAAGACAATGAGGCACTTTGGTCTACACCAATGGCTATGTCAGGCCCTCATTCTTTTGGTTTGTCTTCAAGGATAAATAAGTTTATTAGCATAAATATTCTCTCACCAAATACATCTCATGCAAATTCTATCCATGGTTATCATTTGGTATGCTACTTTCCCCTAAACTCCCTCCATGAATTCTATGTTAGTCATGGTAGATTTTATGATAGAATTGAAGTATGGTTGGAGGAATATTATTCATCCCATGTTCCCATGAATTATTACTATTGCATATTTAATATAGTGGATAGAGTTTTTCGTGTTTTAATTGTTCCTACTTTTACTCTATCTTCATTCCAAGTTCTGATACTAATCTTTGGTCATGAACATATGTTTGTAGGATTGGGATTACAGGGATGGATACATT
>JASDQU010195569.1:0-14233 GCA_032191745.1 Picea mariana | reverse complement strand
GACCCCTATTTATGGATTTTTTGGTTTTTGGGCCTATGTAATGGGTATGGGGATGTCGGCCCATGGGCTTACCCATGCTTAGGCCTATTTTGTAATGTATAAATAGAAGCCTAGGTGATGTAAGAAGTAGTGAATAGTGAATAGTGACTAGTAGTGACTAGTCAGTTGCAAGTGTGCTAAGTGTTGAGTACTAATTGCTTTGTGCATATTATGTGAGGCTTGCAGAGATAAGTGCAAGTGATTGTAAGAGAATGTGGAAGGCTTTGTGCTATAACTCAAGAAAGGAGGATCTAGCAAGGTGTGCAGATCTCTTGTCCTCTGCAGAGTTGATTATGAGGATTTGTGCATGTAATAAGATTGAAAGAAGATAATAAAGAAGATGAAGAGTTGGTGGACGTAGCCCTAGGGTGGGGTTGAACCACGTATATCCTATGTTGTGAATGATTTGTGTTTTTGGTTGTTCTTTTATTTATGTGATTCAATTCTTAGTGTGATGTTAGATGATAGATGAATTTGATATGATATCTTAGTGCTGAATAATGTGAATGAATGCTAGATCTGATCTCTATTGGTATGCTTAGTGCTTGAATCTATTGGATCTGTGTGAATACCACGTTTATCTGTTGTTATGATTTAGTGATGCTATGAACTAAAGTTGAATATTAACGAATTGTAATAAATAAGTTCTTTGTTAAGGTGTTACAATCACAGATCTGTGTCCTAGTTAAGGTTGCAGACATTTGAGTCCTGCAACCACCCCTGCCTCTACCTCGGGTGAGACTTCATATGCTTCGTAGGTGTTGCTGAAAGGGCTGGTAGTTAGGGTTTTTTTGGTGCATTTTTGTAGTGTTGAACCCTGGGTCTTCCCCTATGCCAACAACTAGTTTCGTTGTCAGGACATGAAACTATGATTACTAGGAACTGAGGAAGAAGCAACTCATTATGAATATCTGACCCAAAACTGTGAAAGCTCTATGCATAGATCTATTTCTCTGGTGCACAGTACTCTACTTGGATTGTGAAACTCTATACTAAGAAGAGAAGTATGATATGAAGAAAAGAGGTAATATCTTGAAGCTTTGCGGTCTAAAAGAGGTAAGAATAGTGAAAAGTTATATATATGGAAGCTTTGTGCTCTGAGAAAAGTAAGATAAGTGGAAATTTTTGTTTCAATAATATGGATCTAGGTATGTTTGATAAATTTTTTCCTAGCCTGAAAACTAGGGCACAACTAGAAGAAAGAAGATTTGATATGAGTAGATCTGATAAGAATAGTGAAAGATATTTTATTGCTATGCATAGAAATAACATTTGGACTAATAAATGGATTCAGAATCCTAGAAAGAATTGTTTTCAGGTTAGCTACCATGATCCCAGTGCTCAGTACAGGAAAGGATGGGGATAATTTAAGAGAAAGAGAGGATTAACTCTTTGTTACAGTTGCAGAAGAGCAGGACATCTTGCTAAGGAATGCCTTGGTAGAAGACCCAGTTGTATTTGTTGTAAATCTATGGATCATGAAGTTTTAGATTGACCTAGAATGATTTCTAAACTTGAAAGAAAGAATATGAGAAAAGAAGACCATGAGAAAGGTCAAGACATTAAGACCATGGTAGAACCCTAGAAAGAATCAGAAATTGTATTTCTACGAATGAAAGAAACCCTAAATGACCACTAAAATATTAACTTATCAGAGATCTTCAAAGAAAAAGAGTACATAGAAGCCATAATAGGAGACTTCGACATTGACTATGTTATGGATGAAGAAACACAGGTGAATATTATGACAGAAAGAACTTGGGAAACTTTAGAAAAGCCTACTATGATTCCTTCATTGGGAGGAATAGGATTATTTAGAGGAAAGATGATAAACGTACATGGAAAGATCACCCAGATATTTATGAGTGCTCATGGAACTTCGATAGAGGAAGAGTTTGAGATTGTTAAATTTATTGAGAACAACACCCCATTTGCTATATTACTAGGAAAACCTTGGATTGAAAGGGATCATGACAGAAGGAAAGAAGAAGAAGTCTTAGAGAAGAAGAAGCAATAATTAAAAGATTTAATGACTAGGAGGATCACACACTTGATTGAAGAACAATAGAACAGATCGAAGCTATTTAGAATCAAAAAATTGGATGTCAAAGTTGAAAGAACACAAGAAGACTCATAGAAGACTGAAGCACCTACCTCAGATAGAGAAGAATTATTTCCCTTGAATCCTAGGAAAGAATCTCAACAACACGAAGTTACTATACCAAGAGGAGATAAGAATCAGAACAAAAAGAGGAATACTGAGACAAATCTCACTAGAAAGAAGGCTAGAAAACTAAGTAATAAGAGATCAAAGATCGAAAAATTACATAAGGTTCCAAAGGGAACTTCGCTGAAGGAAACTTTGCAAAACTGGAACTTCACCATGATAGAAGAACAATGCCACATGGAACTTCACCATGGCAAATCAATATATCCATTGGAAACAGTATAACCCTTAGACCGACGCCTCGAATGGGTAGAACAACATTTGTGTTCAAAAATCTCACCATCAAATTGTTGGGACCGCACCATAATGGACATAATTGAATTAATGAAGGATTCTTCCCCGTTGGAGAGATCCATTGCCTAGTTATCTACTTATTTCGTTGAGCCTTGCAACAAGAACAATTTTTCCAACCATGATTATCTGATTTCACATAGTGATCATCAAGCTATCACCATCCATCCCATTGCATTGAGTAGTTACTCTTCAAACCTGATATATTCAACCACGAGCATGTATGTCCGAAGAACTTAGCACAGTTGAAGAGTCTGTGAAGGAGGTACTCATCAACCTCATGAATGAAATAGTAATGTCTATGTATGTGCATCTACAAGCATCATCGACGAGATGAGTGCAAGCCTCTATGTCAACTGATCGTGGATCCAGATAATCTCGAGTCATCACAGAAAAGACAACCAGGCACAAAGATGACCTAGCAAATGCGAAGCTAATCCCAACCATCTTACTTGACTACATCCCACCTATGGCCAACGCGGTGAGTCATGACAGTGTGCTAAGAGACTTTGATTACACCATGGTTACTGCGTACCTTTTGAAGGGGATACGCACAGTCAAAGCGCAGTAGGACAAGATCACAATGTTGAAGTTCAACAACTTCAACCTAGGATACTGGAAGAACCATAGTATGCTCACCTTGTATAAATACGCTACTAGGATGAAGGGGAAGAACTCAAAAATAATCCCCAAGCCATGGATGATGAACCTCGCATAGTCCACCCTATTGAATGTAATGAAAATCCCACACTTTGGAAGGCACCAGGAGGTTAATGCCTTTGTTAATCTCCTTCTCTCATGTTACCATGGAGACTACTTATGGCTACATCGACGTATCACAATCGATATGACACTGATCCATAGGATCACCAGATTAAGTATGCAAGGACCTGACCCATAGGAATTCTATCCAGGGAAAGCCATAGATCATGCATTATCACAGAAGATAAAGGATACCTACGATGATGTTGATAAGGGGACATGAGGCTACAAGGTAGCTTCCATCCAGAATGGTGTAGTGCACCTAGCATGCCAATTAATTGCAGGAAATCTAGTAAGGAAGAATAGACCCACGCAGGTCATAGGGTTTTTCGTTGACCTCACAGGGAAATGTGTGGAAGGCCTGCAGATGAACTTGGTGAAGTTCCTAGTTAATCAGTTGGAATCAGACTACCACGAAACACAGGATCAGGGCTACGAGTTCCACTTTAGCTGGCTCCTGATCCTCATCTCATTTATTTCTTGGGAAATGTCAGAAGGTGCAACCTTCCAGGACATTGAGCCACTCGAACCGCTTGCTGGGAAGCTCACCACGCTCTAGTACTAGAGAGATATGGGAAAACAGTGGCAGTCAAATGAGGTATTTCACACATATTATCTCCAACTAAAGAGGGCTATCAAAGATGAACTTCACATGACACCAAACAAACTACAGTGGTTCCAACCCCTCATGAATTTCCACGTAGATCGACACTTCATCTATATCACTGTGTGAGCAGACGAGCATAAGGAGGATCTTCAGTCGTACTACAAGGTCATAGAAGAGGACCTCGAGGAGATAACTAAGGACTGGTCAACAGACATCCGTATCCCTACTAATCCTGCAGATATGTCTGACCTTGAACTTGACATCTTGGAGGCCACTCATAAAGAACATGACACACTCAAAACTAGTAGAAGGAAGAAGACCACAGAAGTCCAAGACTTAAGCAACACATCAGAAAAAACTACTTCAATATCACCTAGTCGAGGGGGTGATGACAAATTAGAAGAGATAAATTGAAAATAAGATGAGAAGAAGCAAGGTGAAGTAACATTGCCTAGATATGAGGATGATGCCTTGAAGAAGAGGAAGGTTTCTCCCCTGAAACCCTCTTCCCGAAAGAAATCCAGAGCCACCTTGACCAAGATGCAGGCCGTGCTCACCATCGATGACTTTGACTTCATCATCACAGTTGTAAACGACGCCTCATAGGAAATCTTGCAGAAAAATAAAGCCAAGAAGGAGGTGATGTACGGCAAAATCAAGGTTGAGCTCCAAGGGGTACAAAAGGCTCTTCAGTCCATTTGTGTAGTGTCCACTGCACCCCTTCCGTCGAAAGAACCAGAGTTGGGAGATGAGCCAACCCAACTCCACCGACTAGCTGATGCGATCGAAGGTCACCTTCGTCGTGCATAGGAAGAAATAGAACAAACCACCCAGGCCTTGAATAGCGTGTAAGAAGTAGTCGTAGAACAACGCTGAGTTGCGAAGGAGGAGAAGGTTTCTCTCTAGACAAAGTTTGAAGAGGAGAAAGAACAGATTCAATAAGAAAAAGAACAGTTGCTCACAGAACAACTCGAAGTGAAAGAAGCAGTCAATAGAGCACTTCACTCTGGGACAGGCTTAGAGACAAAGGTAGAAGACTGAGTCAAGTATCAAGTAGATTAGTTCTAAGAAGCTATCCAATAGCTACAACAAAGAATACTAGACTTAGAGCTCCGCACTGTTACACATGAAATTTGCACACCTAGGTATCTCTCCCTAAGTGTCGTAAAGTGTCATATAAGTGTCTCATACACCTTGAAACCATGGAATAACCTATGTCATAATCCCTAGTCAATGTGGAGGAGGGATATATTACATCAAGGCCAAAATACCAAGTACACATGAATTAATATTAATATTCATGGAAAAGAAATTGATTAAGTGTGAGAATCAAGTGCACATGAATTATTATTAATATTCATGAAAAAGAAAGTAATTAAGTGTGAAAATCCACCTCACATTTGGTTTCCTATTTTTTAGGGAAGGTGAAGGATCTCATGGATGGTTGAAATATTTCCTCCTTAAAATCCTTGAGAGATATTTCCTCCCCGAAATCCTTAAGAGATATTTTCTCCCTAAATATCTTAGAGATCCTTTTCTTAGTGGATCTGACGAGAGATCCTCTCCATGGTGGTTAAGCTTCCAAATCCTATATAATGAGGGATTTCCATGGAGGAAGGGGAGATGGAAAGAATTGTGAAGCATCTAACTTATGATATCATGAGGAAGATGTCATTTGGAGCATCAAAATTCTATGTGTGGATTTTTTAAGCGAGCGTTTGGACAAGGAGAGCTTGGTGAAGCTGTTGCACTACATCCGTGGCTGTAAGTAACACTTTGTTCTCATCAATATAATCAATGCTTGGCTTGTTTCTTTCAAACTTTTACTTGTTCCATATAAGTTTGTCTGTAGTAGATGGATCTATGTTTTAGCTAATCTCAGTAGAGTAGGAAGTCTTTTGTAATTTTGTTTGTCTTGTAGGACCTACCAAGGAGCTCAAGATCGAAGCTCATCTTGGACCTCGCAGGGACAAACGACGTTCATAAGGTACACACCTTCCTCCTTTTATTTTGTTCATTATCTTGATTAGATCTAAAAGGAATTCAGTGTCCATGTTAAGCACCTTCTATATTAGAGTTAAGGGTCTAGCTCTCAAGAGGATATCTACCTGTTCGCAGGGAGATATTCCTACAACAGAAATTGGCGACTCCACTGGGGAGAGAATAAAACTTTCAGTTTTGGTTTTCCTCACAGACCTTGTCTTACCCTTTGTTCTTTTTAGACCTTGTTCACCCTGTATGTATGATTGAATATGTTGATTAAATCCTTATTCCATCACATTCATTGTGATTGACAAAGTTTGTCTGAGTTTTTGTTTTTTTTTGACAATTTTCTGGGTTTTAAGACACCAGCGCTCCCCTGCATATGTTAGAAGAGCACTGGCGCTCCCTGTTGTCTTTGAATAGAGTGTTATAACACTCTGGCATCCCTTACACCAGAGCGCCACCTTTTTCTCTACAAAAAAAACCTTCTAGGATTGTCTTTTCTGAAGTCTAGTCTCTATTTTTTCCCTTGCTAAGCTTCTTTCTGCTTCATTACTTTTTCCTATTGACCTTTGACACTTTGATTTTTGAGAAATAAGCACTTTGTTGTTCAGATTTTGTGACCTTCTTCCTTATATTGAGTTTTTATACTGTTGATAACTTGGAATCAATCCACTGCTTTCTTCTCTCTTATCTGAATGAGAGGGAACTCTAGTGAAGGGCATCATAAATATGTGAATCATCTCATTTGGTTATTTGAGGTCATTTTTTCTTAGCATCTTTCTTTTGTTTGATATTTTTTGATTTGCTTTGTTTTCTTTTATTTTTTTTTTGCTTCTTGTTTCAATCATAGCAAGAGGGTGTGTTGTTTGTGCAAAATCTACTTATGCTTGTTCGAATCTCCTTGATCTAAAAGGGTAGTTGGCAGAAGAAGTTTTGCATTGAATTAATCATCATTCACATACAAACAACAAAGATACATCTTAGTGATTGGTTTGCATATTAGAAGGCATTTCTGAAATGTTTTAGCATTACATTGGATTTGATTGAGAACAAATTGATTGACGACATTCCTTATTAGTGTTTGATAGTGAAAACAACTCTTTCTCTCTCCCTTAAATAGACATTCATTGAAAAGAAATGATTTCTTATCATATTTTATGCATATTTTTTGGGGATTGAATCATCATTCCATCAGTTTCACTTTCATACACCCTTTGAGTAAAGAACAACTGTAAAACGAACGCTAATTAAAAAATTATTGAGAACATTTTTTATTTTTAGGATCTTCCACCAACATTAGACTAGGATTAGCACTTTGGATTAGGCTGTGAGTACAACTCTCCAAAGTTTCCAAAACAAACATTAGCATCTTGAGCTAGGGAGAGTCAAATCCAATTGTCATATAGGTTTTCTGGGATCCCCCTCTCACACAGGGCTTACACACGAGGTCGCATTTGGGAGAATTACAGAGATTATCCCTCCATGGTTCGATTGTTTGTAGTTTTCGGATCGTATATTGGGGGTCACTTGAAGGTATACTCACGATTATGTGTGGGAGCCTCTAGGGTTGATTTTGGACTTTTTATCCTACCCATATGTTCGGACTGGATTTTCGACTGTACCCACCCAGGGACTAACTGCGAATTGGTGTCTTTAGTTTCCATAATCTTTAGGTACTTACACAAGGTGACGGTGAAGGGAAGTCTCACTATACCTGGAACAGACATTGGTCAAACTCACTTGGGCTCCTTGGAGGGTAAATCCACAATTACTGTGTGGAATCTTGCACCAAGGTGAAAGTCCATTAAGTAGGTCGCCATTGTAACTATTCCACCATATCCTAGCCCCTTCTCAACTTGATCACGCGATGTTCGATTTCATCACCAACTAGTTCGATCATCGAGAGAAGTTTTGTTTGCTTGGTTGATTCCTAGATTTTATTAGCATATGTTGTTTCTTTTTGTTAGTTGGCCCTAGATTTTCATTGTGTTCTATTATTCTCCAAAATTGAGCCTGTAGACGACAAAGGTCCTCGTCGATCATGTAGGATGCAAGGGCTGCCTCCGGAAGGCTATCAATCCTTACCTCCTAACCCTCCAGAAGACAACTACCGTAGAGAGGTAGAAAATCAATCCGACGCTGGAAGTGTTATTTCTTCTCTGTTAGATAACTCAGAAGGTGCTTTGGTTACGGTTGAAAATCCCACTCCTCACACTACATCTATGTTGGTAACCCCTCTCGAACCACTTTTTCTTTGTTTAGACTCCCTTGGGAACGTCATAGACGAAGAGGTCCCACAATTACCAAAGAGAAATTTTACCGAAACATATATGGGATCCACAGAACTAATCTTTGGTGATGAGTATAGGACTCCTGTTCATCCTAGCACTACAGTAGATACCAATCCCACACCTGCTCATTCTATATGGAGGACTTCATTGGGACACGATCTCTATGAACATTTCAAATCCTTTCGACAACCCTTTTATCCTCATGACCCTCTTGGTGAAACATGATCATCTAGTCAAACCATGAGTCATCCATTCGATCAGGTCATTAAACCTACTGTTACGTTAGCACAAGTCCATACCACTGCTGGACTCATCCCCTCTACTCATCTCCAAAAAAATTAAGTTCCTACCCCTGTTTCTACGATCTTTTACTCTACAGATCCACATGTTCCAAACGATCCTATTGGGACATCTTTTCAGCTGAGAATGCAGACCCCTGCTAGCCAAACACAATTGGCTGGAGGGAAACCACCATCTAACGAACCGTTCCCTCCTAGAGGAATACCATTCTATGGCGGGCCTACCCCTCCCGGGGGACAACCCCCTTTTCATGCTCCTCCTGGAGGGAAACCTCTGTTTGCCAGTCATACCCTGGTCGTTAAACCACCGCTGGCAGGGGGGAAACCTTTGTTTGCTGGAAACCCTTCATAATATTGGGGAGTATCTTTAGGAGACACTCTTATTCAACCCTACATTGGGGGGCACTCATATCATAACCCACTAGGAGGAGTATCAAATCCTGTTCCTTCCGAAACATCTTATGAATAACCTTATCTGAGCAGTATCCTGAACACCACCTGGAGTTCTCCAGGACAACATCCTTATCCTCCTCATGGGTGTAATGTGTATCCACCTTCGGGATCTACTCCTCACCACCCTTAAGGGAAAAATGTTTATCCTCCTTATGGTTAAGCAAATCACCTGGCCTATAATGCTCAGAACCCACCGGGTTATGCAAATGTTTCTCATCCATCATCGAATCCTGCTTATCCTGGCCAACAACCATCGTATGTCAGAGGACCTACTGGTTACAACTATCCACCTNAGTTTATGGTCCTACTGGTGTTCCTATGCCACGCCAGTATCATCCGCAAATTAACCGACAACTACCTTTCCTTGCAACTGTGGATCTCCCAGAGTTGTCTCGGTTAACTAATGATCCTATTTTTCATTCACCGGTTTGGCCAGTCATTCCAGCTAAACTTCCCTCTGATATTTCGAAATTTGACGGAAAATCTGGCGAAGATCCAAACAACCATGTCATGACTTTCCATTTGTGGTGTTCATCAAACTCCCTCATGGATGATTCTGTACGTTTGCATATTTTCCAGTGAACACTTACAAGCTCGGCAACAAAGTGGTATATTGAACTACCATGTGCTTCTTTTCATAATTTCAATTCCCTTTCCATGTCTTTCCTCATGTACTTTCAATTACCTATTCGCTATGAGATGGGTACTGAACTCTTGACCTCCCTTTGTCAAACTGACTCTGTGCATATCTATGACCATATTCATGAGTGGAGACGACGACGAAGGATGATCAAGGTAATCATTCCTAACATATTATTGGCGGAATGGTTTACTAAATCACATTTACCCCCGATCGCTCATGATGTCACTATGGGTGGCGTGGTCACAGAGGAACAATCCATTTCTCGGGCTCATTACTTAGATTTAGTTTATTCATAATTTGGTACTTTGTATGATTTGCTTCCGAATTCTACTCGAGCTAATAACGATCCATCTAAGTCGTCATCATCATCTCATGCAGATGGTGTTATCGGTTCTGTCAACACTCAGTCTACTTCCCGATTTATCACACTCTCCTCTACCTCCCCCCAAACTCAGATCTCTGAGGTGAATGCAGTTCAATCTACCCCTTCACAACAATCCGGAGGTAAGAAGAAGACAAAGAATAAATAAAAAAATAACAATGAATANCTGCTACTGAAAAGCAAACACAACGAAAACTAAAATTCTCGTGTATCATTTGTGGTGACGATCACTACACTCGAGAATGTCCACTTCGCAATGAAGTGGCCAAAATTTTCCATGGAAAGTCACAACCCACTGTGCTTACTCAGCCTTTTCCACAACAACAATCCATGGTTTCTCAAACCCCCTCTCCTGGGGGCAGTTCTAGCCATCCTCATGATGAGTACTCGTTGAGTGCACATATTTATATGTTTAATGGGATTAATTTGACCACTCTCTCTAAGACATATGACACACCAGGTAACCTTGACAAAGGAAAAGACACTAACGGTACCGGTACTTTATTGGATCCATCACCATCCTCCGTTAGTCTTCCATCAGTTAATCCTCTGTCTGGACCACTTCAGATTGAGAAAACCACATTCAACTCTATCTTACGCCCTCTTAAGAGCACTATCCTCAAAGATACCTTTAATCCTAGCTCATGTGCTACCCAGAACTACAACATTGTTGAAGATTTGGCTCAAGCACCATGTGCTATATCTGTGTTAGAAGTTCTACAACACTTCCCCAATCAACGTGGAACACTATTGAATGCTATTGGAGTTGTTGATCCCGAGTCGTCCAACCATATCATGTTTAACCTGGAAAATTATGCGTCTTGACTCTCCCACCAACTTGCTTTTCAAGTTGATGTTGTTGTTCACAATCAACAAATCCACCGAACTATTCTGGATGAGGGAGCCTCAACTTGTGTCATGTCTTTAGCATGTTGGAAAGGTTTAAAATCACCCTCACTTAACAAATCCCCAACAATGTTACGCACCTTTGATGGGCGAGGTTTTCATCCCCATGGGCTTTTACAGTCCCTGCCCATCCAATTGGGTGGCAAAACTGTTACTGTTGATGTTGAGGTGGTCGATGCTCCCCTCTATTACAACTTGTTACTTGGAAGAAGTTGGTTTTATGCTATGACTATCGTTGCCTCGTTAGTCTTTTGATGTGTACAATTTCCTCATCAAGGCAAAATTGTCACTGTTAATTAGTTGTATTTCTGCATGACCGATGCTCGTGCTCCCGCTACCAATAATATTCCTTTCTTGGGAGACCACAAGATCATGTATGAAATCATTGGTGTTTTCTTACTGAAATATTCTAGCCTCATGGGTACCTTCCCTACACCACTTCCACTGACTACACATCATATTGCCACTGTCAATATGATTTCGACCGCAGCTTATCAATCTTTGGAATCAGCTGACCCTTGGATTGTACCTACTCCATTGGAATTCAATGCACTAGGTGACACTGTGCCACTTAGTCTATCTGGAACATCATACATTTCTATCCAATCTGCTTCTCCCTTGTTGGATGACCAACATCTATTGGCACCTGACATTTTCTTGATGCAATCACGATTGAGTTCCTTGCCGTCTGCAATAGATTACATTTCCCCAATTTTTCTCTTGGATGAATCTATCATGGAAATGTTGAGCATTGACGAGCTACCTTAGGATGATAACCATCATCGATCCTCTTTTCTTCCTCCTCATGAAGAAATTCAGGCAGATATACAATCTATCTCCCCTCCTGATGTTAATTTTGTATCGTCTCCCATGGCTTCAACTTCCAATGATTTGGATCCAGTAGTTGACATGGTGATTTCTTCGATAGGGATTTTGGATCCTGATATCCTTACCCCTGTCATGGCCCTCGACCTGTGTTCCTTCCAAAGTGATTATCTTCCATCCAATGAAGATCTCTTGGAAGCCATGACCGAGTTTTGTCCCTTGATATGGTATCCTTCCAGAGCGTTATTCTCTTGGAAGCCATGATCAAGCAGAGTCTATGAGCATAATTTTTATTCTCTATGGAAAGCTCATTAAAAAATGAAACAGAGGTCACGAGCATAGTTTTCCTCTCTGTAGCAAGATCGTTAAAAAATGAAACAACAATCTAGGGATCGAACCCAGAACCCTGAGGATAGTTCTTTTCCTATGTCAATCTCGTTAAAAAATGAAATAGTTGCCTCTCTTGAACCTTCTTTTCATCCACCCTTCTCCTTTTTCTCATCTAGTAGAGAAATTGGTGACAACCTCAAAGTCAGTGAATGAATTGAATCTTGGAGGGCATGTCTCCAGCCTTTGATGATCATTCTGGAGTTAAGCCATTAACTATTAAGTTGGGAGCATACCAAGCTTAGTCTTTGTTCTTTCTCGTGCTCGTAAATACATGAGAATGCATCTAGGTAAAATTTTATCTCTTTTTCAGACCTATATGGATACACAAAAAAGGAAACCCCTGGAGTCGTCTTTAAGCTCTTTTCAAACTCTCTAAATATGAAAAGATTGCCAAGTGATCTTGCTTCCTTTCCCACTCGTTAAAAGGTTTGAAAGGGCGTCTTTCGAGTGATAATTTATCTCTTTTTTGGCCTCACGAGACTAACATTATGAAAAAGGACCACATTGGTGTCATGTTTAAGTCATTTTCAGACTCTCTAAATATGAAAAACCATCGAGTTTACCTTCTCTGGACTCGTTAAACAATTATACACTGAAGGGACCATATGGGACTGAACCCTTAATTCTTCCAGTTCATTAAACAAAGGAAGAGGGACTTACCAAAGGTAAGTTATATCGAGCATGTGTTACCCTCCTCGAGCTCGTTAAATTAAAAAGAGGTACTTGTCTATCTGAATGGGGGAAAAAATTGAAGGAAACAAGCCAAGCAGTTTTTGAGAACATTACCAGTAACTCTTGGAGTCTCCCTTGAACATGACACTTTGTCATTGCACACATATTAATCTACTGAACCTCTGCACTGAACCAATCCTATGAGTTTTTCTTACTCCTTTGGGTCACCCGACGAAATTCACAGTATCCACTGCATCATCATGTTTTGGTCCATGTCATGATTCTGTTGTTGTGCCTCAGTGTTCAAGGGAAGTATCCGCCTCAAGAGTCAACCATCACAAATATCTTATCTCAATACCCATGTCAGTTCATGTTCATTTGGTCTACCAATTACATCTTTGTGTCTGTTTCATATCGTTGATGGGGGATACATCAAGGCCCTCCTTCGACGAGTCTATTCTTGTCGACTTGAAGACATTATCCATGAACTAGACTTAGAAACCAATTAGTACTTTGGGACCTGCATGCCTCAATGGCAGGCCTCCTCATGTTCGACAGTGGGTTTACATCATTGACCTCTGATCGGATGATTCCATAGATGTTCGACTTCAGCTCATCCATTCACATTTGTTAGAATGTACTAGGGTACCTTGGGAATCATTGACATCAATGGTAATTTCCCTCACGCTTGTTAATAGTTTGCATCATTGATCGGTAATCAAGTGGTTTCTTCCACATTCGACATCAAGAAATATATTCACATGGTTAGATTCGTACTACATCGGGATCGGTAAGAATACCTTGGGTTGAGTGATCACTCTGATATGTACTTTGCCCAGGTTGCAACAGAGTTTCTCTTGAACAACGACACATATACTATCACATAGATCCACTTTGTATTGGTCGTGGCTATGTCTTGTCATCTCATAAATCCACTATGTATTCTTCATGGCTACGATCAATTCAGATCATAGGAGTATAGATCCACACTATATCCTCTGTGGCTATACCTTTTATCAATATAACTATGGATCCACAGTGTATTTTATGGCGGCCATATCTTGCAAGTCTTTATCACCCAAGCATAGGTATGCCTTCCTTGGGTTTGAAACATGTCATAATATTTGTTGGATGCTTGTTTGCATCTTCTACCAGGTTCTCCAAGTCCACACCCTTACTTTAAAGATTTGTAAAGTGTTTCGGCCATCATTCTCTCTTCTGACCTCACACTTTAGGGGGAATTCTGTTACACATGAAATTTGCACACCTAGGTACCTCTCCCTAAGTGTTGTAAAGTGTCATATAAGTGTCTCATACACCTTGACACCATGGAATAACCTATGTCATAATCCCTAGTCAATGTGGAGGAGGGATATATTACATGAAGGCCAAAATACCAAGTACACATGAATTATTATTAATATTCATGGAAAAGAAATTGATTAAGTGTGAGAATCAAG
>JASDQU010195568.1:2679-12856 GCA_032191745.1 Picea mariana | reverse complement strand
ATATATATATGGGCTCTGTGGTTTCTCGCTACTATAGGCATTTCCTCTTTTTCCTCCCCTTACCCTGTGCAACCAACTCTATGGTTGGTCGGAGCTTCCCTATATTCTAGCGATCGAATGCTAGAGCCTACTCCCTTCTTCCGACTTCTACTTCTCCTGATCCATGACAACCTACAAGGAAGAGGTTGACTACACATTGGACCCCTCCGAACCCCTCCATTGGTATCTGCCAGGTGGTAGCCCTCCTCTCTGTTCCAGCAGGTACCTCCCGATGGTTGATGTGGAATCCTATTCCCATTATGCACTGTCTTCTCCACTATGGCCCACAAGAGGTTTCTCTACAAGTTTTCCTCCCCTGGGGACTCAGATCTCATCTCCATTTCCCTCTCAAGGGTTTGTGAATTTTGTTTCTATAGTGGGGGTTTCTTCTCCACTAGTTTCGATGGGCTCACCTTTTTCGGCCTCTCTACCCTGGGACTACTCGGATCCTTCCATCCCAAATTTCTTCCCTGAGTTCCTGCAGTTTTCTCCGTCCTGTAGGGGTCCACTCTTGGTGGAGTTTGATGTGTCTTCACCCCCTCTTGGTGCATAAAACTCAGACCCTAATTTCCTAGGCTCCAAATTTTTTCTTGACGTGGGTACGGGACTACTCACCAAATCGGTCATTGGGGGTTCGCTGATGGGTTTTATAGCCTCCTATATTCCACCAAAAAATATCAATGGGTGGGGCAATACATGCAATGGCACTGATGTTTCCTTAGAACCCCTCGTATTAGTTGAGGGCCAGGACCCTCACACAATTAACAAATTCCAGAAGCGGAACAAGTGTATTGGGGTCCTCTCAGACTCCTCGAATCTCATCTTGGGTGAAGACCTATCCAATGAAGAAGTGGTGGAAATGGCGAACAAATTTTTGGTGGGAAAGGACTATGGATGCCACTTCAATGAGAAAACACTTAAGTCTTGGGTGGTCTCTACTTGGGGGGCGTCACAATTCCCACCCCTACAGATTCGACGCCTCTCTCGAGGTTGGTTTTTGATAATCTTCTCACAGGTAGACCAGGCTTCCTGGGACCTTTCAAGTTGTTAGACCATCGACTCTTTCCCAGTTCTTCTAAAACTATGGGATCCAACTTTTGATGCAGCTAGCGAGCGCATGGACTCCTTCCCCATCTGGTTTCTTTTTCCAGGGCTTCCGCCTCACCTTTGGTCTGTTAAAGTCTTCCAAGTTATTGGGAATATGTTGGAAACATATTTGGATGCAGATTTCACTTTTAGGGAGATGGGGGAAATGGCTCTGGCCTGCATTTTAGTCTCTTTAAACATCAGGGGCTACCTAAGGAAATAACTCAACATTACGGATCGAGGCCGAACTAGGTATCAGATACTTGATTATGAGGGTATCCCTTTTCGATGCAGGCGTTGTCATGCACACAGGAATATATTAAAAGACTTACCACAACCTTACCATGGACATCCATGCTCTTCTCGGCCTCCACAAGCAGTGACCCACTAGGGAGGGTCCTCTCCATCAAACTGAGCTTCACCATCCACATCCTATACCTCAGACTCTCAACATTCTCCAAGTAGTTCTTCGGTTGGGGCATTATAGTGGTCTGGTGGTTTTGCTCTAGTCTCGGGTCAGCTGGCTACTGGGCTGGCCTCCCCTCGGGAACGGGAGCGAGCTCCTCTACTTTCTCAAGGTACTTTTTAGGAACCCTCCTTTGATTCTATTTTGAATTTGCACTACTCTATACCTTTGTTGGTTCTAGATCCACTATGAGCTTTCAAATTCCTAAAACTGGACAACCCCCCTCCTCTTAGAACTCTATGCTCCCCTTTCCCTTCTTTTTCCAAGCCCCTCTCACGAATACCTCTTCCCTCCCTAGACTCCCTCGCACTCTTCCTCCCCTCCCCTACTGATCCTCCCTACTCTAATTCCACCGGTGATCCCTCCTCTTAATCCTCATAGGAACCTTCCATTCTTTTTCACCTCAGAAATAGGACCATCCTCACCCCCCCCTCAAAGGATGTCGGGCTTGGTCTTGATCCAAATGTTGGAACCCAAAATAGAGGTTGCGGGAGAACCTCCCTCCTCTCAAAGTCTCAATCTCAGGCCCGTATCCATATTGCTTTCATACATCAAAAGTCCATTTTTGGGGCACTTAGAGCAGTGCATGCCCCTAGGAAGGTTCCCCCATGAAAGTGCTCTCCGTCAACTGTAGGGGTCTAGTGAGCCCACACAAGAAATCTTCCCTCAAATGGTTGATTAACACTCAACAATCAGATATATTATTTCTCCAAGAAACAATGGCTGATTCAACTACAACATCTTCCACCCTAATCGCACTGCTCCCTGGTTGGCATTTCGAGGGTATTTATGCTTCTAGTAGATGAGGAGTTTTAATTACTAGGTGGTGCTCTAGATATATCAAACTCCTAAACTCCTGGGCACTCAACTCTTTTCTAGGAGTGGATCTTTTCGTGGAAGGCTTGGGAAAGGAACTTCGGATTTTGAATATCTATGGGTCGTATCTGGAAAGGACCCCCTTCTAGGAATCGATCTTCAAACTCAAGCTACTGAAGGTTGATAACTTAATCTTGGGGGGTGATCTCAATTTTTCCTTGGGATCACCAGAGGTATGGGGTCCATCTGCGCACCTGGACCATCTCTCTGCTATGTTCACACATCTTCTATCTGTAAACGGTCTCTTGGACATAGCCCCTAGAAAACCCATCCCAACCTAGAGGAATATGCGAACAGGGGATGAAATGGTTTCAAAGTGAATAGATCGTTTTCTGGTCTCAGAAGAAATTTTGGAGGAAAACCTACAAGTGAGACAATGGATCGGTGCCAAGGGTGTATTTGATCACTCTTTGATCTGGCTAGTTTTGGAGGGAGGGTCAATCAAGCCTCCTTCACCCTTCAAATTAAATGCCCCTTGGCTATAGAATGAAAGTTTTCTTTCATTGGTTCAATCAAACTGGAGGTCCTATGATCCCAGGTCGAGCTCACCGATGGTTCTACACTTTGCGAACAATCTCAAAAGGATTAAACTTTTGACCATTCCCTGGGCATGGGAAAAAAGACTGAGGGAGGAAAGAGAAATAAAGCACACAAAAGATCAAATTAAGTCCTTCTACATTTTGTCCGACTCAGGATTCCTTTCTGAATCTTCATGGGAAACACTAAAGTCTTTGGAATCTCGTCGTAGATAGCTACTAGCAAATAAGGTGACCTGGAGATTAAAAAGTCGAGCCATATGGCTCAAACAGGGGGATGAGAACACACAATTTTTTCGTGCTTTCACCAAAGGTCACAAAGCCTCAAATACTATCTGGAATATGCATGACTAGGAGGGAAGGAATGTTTCATCTTTTGAAGGACTGGAAAAGCTAGGAAAAAATTATTTCAAATCCTTATATAAAGATGATCAAAGAGTAAATACTTTTGAGATTTTTCGATTGGCCCTATTTTATCCCAGCTTTGTGGACGTGGAAAAAAATGAATAACTTTTCATGGAAATAAATGAAAATGAATTAAAGGAGACTCTACGTAGCTTTGAGGAGGATAAGAGCTCAAGGCCATATGGATGGCTGATAGAATTCTATATTGGATTTTATGAATTGCTAGGATTTGATCTCCTCCAAGTGGTGGAAGAAACTAAGAGGAATGGTATGATGCATCCTCCTTTCAACACAACCTTCCTAGCTCTTATACCAAAAAAGGACTAACCCCTCTCCTTTGAGAATTTCTGGCCGATCTCCCTATGCAACTGCATTTACAAAATTGTGGAAAAATTCATATCCAGGCATCTTAAGCCCATACTCTTGAAAGCTATTTCAAAAGAAAAAATTGGGTTCTTAAATGGTCGTCACATTCATGAAGCTAATGGAGTGGCACAAGAATGACTTCACAGCCTTAGAACATTGAGGTCAAGAGGGGCCATACTGAAAATTGATCTTTCAAAATCTTTTGATCGTGTAAGCTAGTCTTTCATCAAGCTGCTTCTCACTCATTGGGGGTTTGAGGTACCCTTCATCAAATGGATAATGGCCTGCATCACCTCTATTTCCTTTGTTGTGATGATTAATGGGGCAACCTCTCCTTTCTTCACCTCAGAAAGGGGTTTGAGGTAGGGATGCCCCCTCTCTCCACTTCTCTTCGTCCTTGTTGCAGAAGGTTTAAGAAAGGCCATTGGATCGGCCACCTCCTTGAGTGAATTTCAGGGGATTCATAATTCACTAGACTTCATAATTACTCATCTACTATTTGTATATGATGTCCTAATGTTTTGTAGTGGCAGAACCAGGGATGCATAAAAATTAGTTGATATTGTCCAACTCTTTCGGGATGCTACAGGGATGATCATCAACTCTCAAAAATCCACTTTATCCTTAATTGGGTTAGATGTGACTACATCATTTCACTATAGACCCCTCTTTCCCTTCCCACTACAAGATCTGCGACAAGGAATAAAATATTTAGTCTTTCATCTCAAGGAAAACAAATATCTCATTGGGGACTGGCAGTGGCTCTTGGAAAAACTAGAAAAAAGGCTAAACATATGGAGTTTTCGGTGTCTCTCAAGGGTAGACACACTGGCTTTGACAAAAGAGGTTCTTGAGGCCATCCCTGTCTACTAGATTTCTCTCTCTTGGATTCCCAAAGGTATACTAGAAAAAATACATCGATTATGCTTTCGATTCATTTGGTCAAGACCGAAGGATCACTACACCTTGCCTTGGGAAAAATGGGAATCTTTGGCTCGTCCAAAAGCACTGGGAGGTTGGGGTCTGAAGAACATTTTCATTGTTTCAAAATCCCTAGTAGCAAAATCTTGTTGGAGGCTCTTCACTACTACCATTTTATGGACACAAGTGGTAACTCATAAATATATTAAACTAGACTCAGTGGGAAATTGGATCCGTCGGGTCGACAAGAAATTATCTAGCTTCTCCATCATTTGGAAGGCAGTAATCAAATCCTTTCTAGGTGATTGGTGATGGACTGGCTTGGAAAATTGGTAGGGGGGATCAAGTTTGCATTGGAACATATCCGTGGCCTGGAAGCGAGAACTCCCATATTCTTACGCAGGTCATTCTAGACCACTTACACACTCAAGGGTTCCACAAACTAAATCAAATTGTTGGCCCAGGATCCACAAACAATTGGAAAAAAGGGTGGTACAACTTTGCTACTCTCGAGTTGGAAGAAGAGCACAAACATAATTGGGACAACTACATTTTTTCTCTTCAACGGGGTCACATTAGGCTCCTGGATAGGGATGACGAACTAGTCTGGAAAAAACCTCCACATAGGGTTTAATCCTCAAAATTGGGATACATAGCACTTAGTGTTGACCTTCTCCAAAGGGAACCATGTTGGTGGTGAAGCGGTATATGGAAGCTCAAAGTGCCATTAAAATCTAAGATCTACATGTGGTCGACATTGTTTAACAAAGTCCCAACTTGGGACAAGATGAGGAAGCGCCAAATCGAAGGGCCATTTTGGTTCCCTCTTTGCAAAGCGGAAAATGAAACCATCGATCACATCCTCATATTCTTCCCTTTCACTTTGAAATTTTGGGGAGAAGTTTCCCTACTCCTGAGACAATCCTGTGTGTGGAATGAGCCAATGCTGGATTCTACTTGGAAAAAATGGCTACAAGACTCCACTCACAAGAATCTAAAATCCCTGCCTCTTTTTATAAGCTGGGGAATCTAGCTAGCTAGGAACTCGACAATTTTTTAGGACAAGGCCTCAGTTCCCGAAATATTAGTAGCCAAAAATCTCACAATTCTGGAACACTTTCCCCAGGAAAAGAACGTGTCAACCATATGATCTAATAAACCTGATCCCATAGACACATCCGTTCCCTGGTATTTCTTCGATGGTTCTTTACAAAATCTCCTCTGTGAGGGGGGCGGGGGTCCTACATATTTCAAATTCACATTTTTTCAAAATAAAAATGGGACTAGGAAAAGGTATAGATAACTATGTTGAACTAATGGCACTGCATCTTTTACTCAAAATATCTATTGAACAAGGGCTACACACCATCCAACTCTTCGGTGACTCCATGAATATCATAAATTGGGTTCAGAAAATTCAATCCTGCCACAATATTTTATTGCAACCCATTTTGGAGGAGATTTCTTCTTTATTGTCTTCTTTTGACTCCCTTGTGATACAAAATGTCTACAGGAATAGGAACACAATAGCAGATGCACTGTCAAAAGAAGGAATCTCTCTTCCTTATGGTCATTGGCACTTTTAAGAATCAAATGAGGACACAACACACAATTTCTACCATCGACCCTTAATAGAAGATCCATCTAAAACATATGCCTCTTAAAACACTTCTACTCCTTGAGATTTTGTATAACCTAGATCTAGTTAGGATTTTTTTTACAAACATTGTAAAGCTATAAGGTGCACTATAAGCCATGTTGGCAGGTATTGTAAAACTGCTCTATGCATCTTGTGATAGACTAGAACCTTTTAAAGAACTCGGTATGCTCAATTTACAACACATTAGTTCTTTTTGGTTAAATCCCTCAAACGTTTTACTTCACTTTTGAATGTGCTCCACCAGCGCCTACAAAATGTAATTTTGTCTCTCCAGATGAATAAAATTACGCTTTTTTCTGAGGAAAAAAAATCACGACACCAAAAATAAAATAAAAAAGAATTTTTTAAACAATTATTTATATCAAATTTATGTATTTTGTATATTATTTGTGAAATTTATTAGTAAAAGGTTAAATTGTAATTAATTTAGTATCTAGGCTTATATATAAGAGTAAGGCTAAATATTATTAAAAAACACATGATCCTCTGAAAAGTACTTTGAGTGATGATCATAAGGGATACTAACTTTCTTGCAAATATTATTTAGGTTGAAATCACCTTTTAGTTTAGAAGTAAGACCTAACATTGCATCTAATTGGTTAAGAGATTTTATTTCTCAAACATAAGGAAACATGGTAACAACCCAAGATCTAGAGGCATATGGCAAGAGTGAATGTCTACCCCCTTACAGACAACCAACAGGTCATTTTAGGTGGTGTGATTTCCCTTGAATAACAATGATAAGTCATGTGTTTGTGGATAACAACTAATTATTACCATCCTCATTACCAATTAGCCACTAAATTATGATAAGTTTTACCACCTTTAACCAAAAAAACATAATTTATAAAAAATCATTATAAAAATGATAAATTTTAATTAGAAAAACCATAGACATACTAGTTGATATCCTCTACGTTAGTTCTAATGATATTATTGCACTCTCCTAACTTTTCCCATGAATTTTGTAGGTTTTTTTGTTTTTGTTTTAAGTCTTATTAAGAGCTCAAATCTAATGATATTATTGCACTCTCCTAAGTTTTCCCACAAATTTTGAAGGTTTTTTTCTTGGTTTTAAGTTTTATTAAGAGTTCAAAACAATGTAGTTTTTTAGTGCATTTTTATAGAAAGTTGGTTGAATGAATTATAGGAAGTTCCGATCTAGTGCATTTTTTTTAAAGTTGGTTTTCATAATGTATTTTTGTTGAAAGAGAAGGTGGAGCTTCATGGCAATGTGACTTGCAAGTCTTATTTTATAGAAAAGTGGAGGTCACAATTTTTATACGAGACAAAACATGCTAATAGGCCTAGGGATACCTTCAATGTGGAGTCTAGAAGGAACATACTAGAGCTATGCAATTGGGAGTAAGAATCTCAGTTAAAGATAACTATTTTGTGCATAAAAGTTATGGAATTGGATGCCTTGATCTCAATTGACCAAGATTTGTTGTTCAAGGTCACATGTTTTATCAACATGCCACCAACAAATCCTCTTTTGAACCCTTATGCCCCCAAGGATTTCTTTGTTTCTTCTCAAGATGCTAGTGAGGATACTTAGGTAGATTCTATTGCAAGTTAATGCCTAATGCATTAATTTATTTATTTTTTAATGTTGTTTAAGTGCATTTTTCTATTCAAGAAGTACTAAAAAATATACACCTATAAGATTTTTTGTAGCGAATACAAGTTTTTTTTGTTCAATGTTGTATGTTTGATATGTCAAATCTATGTCTCTTTTTTAACCGAGTATTCTAAAAACGATAATTTGAAGTATTGGGAGATGTATAGGTAATACCACATCTATTTTTTTTATAATATTAAAACTTTACCATTGCTCATTTGATTCGAATGCATTGTTTCAAGGTGGATTTTAACATGATATTTTTAGTTCGAGTGTAACTAAGTCTTACTAGAATATTGGTCACTATTGTGATTGTCAATTGAATCACTCTCCATCCAAATGTTTATATATATATATATATATATATATATATATATATATATATATAATAATAATAATAAACACACAAAGGACATAACATTTGATGGGAAGCTTATTTGTAAGAAAGCATGGTACAAAAGACATAAGATCTATAAAAGTAGCCTCCGCAACTACCAACTTTCATTTGAAAAAGGACACAATAAAATAGTTCATGGTGATATCAACACATGCAAAGCACATGGACATACCATGATAGGAAAAGAAATAATACATAGAATTATAATGGAAAAAATAGGTTTCTCACCAAACCAAACACATCAAGTTGAAGAACTTCAATTTCTTTGATATTGTTGCCTTCACTTTATACAAACAATTCTTTCCTAAAAGAGATCAACGAGAATATTGAAAAGCTCAATTACCCATTAGTATCACAATCAACAATAAGCAAGATATGGAGTACTTATTTTCAAGATGTGGCATTCTCAAAGAAAACCAACTTGAGTAAATGTATTGAATCTATCATGATAAAAGCACATGTGAAGTTAGCATCGACAAAATATTTGGAAGAAACGACATGAAATAAAATGAAAAAACATAACAAGATTGTAATGTGTGAAGATATTGCAACTATACCCACATAATTATCTTCAAGTGGTTTCCAAAGGAGTATTGGACAATTATTTATGATAAAATGGACAAGAAGAAGAATTCAATTTTATGGTTACATGACAAATCAAAATCTATTGTAGGAACAAACTTGGGTTTGTAATTGATGGGTGTGATAAAGGACTTATAACCTAGGACAAAGAAAAGTGTCAATGCCTACTGTAATGTACAAATTCTATTGGTATCAAGTATTATGGATGAGGATTTTGAAAATATGACAAATGAACTAGTATATGTTGGACCCAAGAGAAATAGTCCAAATCAACCATTCAATCCTATCAATGATGTTGAAAAAGTAAATATGTTTCTTGTTAAATCAGGAAATAAGGATGATGGGGAGACTCTTTGGATGCCAAGGACCTCCTTATATATCTTCCAAGATATAGAAACCATACTCTTTATGCTAAGGTTGATTGGTGGAAGCCTACTTCATGGAAATACATAGAAAAATATTAGAACAATATTGGTTACCATCCCCCTAGGACACATCACTTGGATCTATTCTAATTGATATTGTAGTTTGAGAATGGATAAGAAAGAAAGAACCTCGCAAAGATCAATATCAATAAATATGGTGTATATGTTGTAGTTCATCTATAGGAATAAATTTTATTGGAAGGTGGAAATAATTCATAAACGTAATTGTTGACCCTTAGAGGATTCATTAATATACCCAAATAAACAATTTTTATGGTATGTTGTGTATCAAATATTCTAGAAATATTTAAAAATAATATTGCTAGAAAAATGAATGTGGTTGTCGATGTGAAAACTTTAAATAGTTCAATAATAAGACCCTCTTTATTTCCCTTGGGAAAATATGTGGTCTTCCAAAATAGTTCTTGGGGTTTTGATCCCCATATTAAATAATGTATTTTGTTAATTGATGAGAGGCCAGAGTGCCCAAACAATTAAAAGAGGTCAGTGGGCCTAATAAATGTAATGTTTTGATCATTATTAATAATAAATACATCGTTGGATGCTAAACGGACAAGGAAAACAGTTAGAGGGGGCTATGATTCCACAAGAGAGGGGGCTTAAAGGGATAAGTATTTATTTTATAACTTTAATTACCCATTTTGTTTAATGGAGAATATCGGTTACGTGAGATTTTTGGGGGAAGGCCATGAGGTTATTGATTCCCAAGATTTACAAAAACCCATATTTGGTCTAGGGTGGGGGTTCTCTTATTGTTCTGTTGTTGGTTGCTTCTT
>JASDQU010195565.1:0-15541 GCA_032191745.1 Picea mariana | reverse complement strand
CTGCAAAGATGTTGGGATCAAGAGGGAACTCACTACTCCCTATAATCCCCAACAAAACGATGTAGTTGAACGGAAGAACAGAACCATACTAGAAGTTGTGAAGACTATGATCCATGATCAAGATCTTCCTATGTGCTTATGGGCAGAAGCAGCAATGGCAGTTGTTTATGTGCAGAACCGATTATCCCATAGTGCACTTGGGCTCAAGACACCGGAAGAGATGTTCACCGAGAAGAAGCCAGAGGTAAGCCATCTCAAAATATTTGGTTGTCCAGTGTTTATTCATATACCTAAAGAAAAGAGAAACAAGTCGGACCCTTCAGGAAAGAAGGGAATATTTGTGGGATACTATGAGGTCTCCAAGGCCTTCAGAATCTATATACCAGGTCAACATCACATTGAGATCAACAGGGATGTGACCTTTGATGAAGATGCAGCGCTCAAGAAATCTAGACTATGACATCTTGAAGAGGTATATGAAGAGGAAACCGTAATCCCCAATACTGCAATGAGGGAGGTTCCCAGAGCTGCAAAACCAGTAAGGGAAGTCGTAACTTCCCCTGATGAGGAACTTCTAGAAGACCATGATATAGTAGAAGTACAAAAACCTCCTCAGATGACGATCCTCCATAAAAGAAAGCCAGCTTGGGCTAGAGAGCTTATTCAAGATGGAGAGAAGTATGGTGTTCCCCAAGGAACTACGAGACAGGTGAAAAGACCAAAGCCATTCTCGAGTTATACGGCTTTGATGTGTGATCTCCTAGAAGAGGAGCCTACCTATTTTGAAGAAGCCATTAAGAGGAAAGAATGGGCAGATGCCATGACAGAGGAATACCAATCCATAATGAAGAACGAAGTATGGGAAATAGTTCCCAGATCGAAGAATAAAGATGTGGTATCCTCCAGATGGCTCTTCAAAATAAAACATGTTGCTAATGGAAGTATTGAGAAGTATAAAGCTAGATTTTTCGCTCGTGGCTTTTCCCAGAAAGAAGGCATTGACTATGAAGAGACATTCACTCTTGTGACAAGATACACTTTGATCAAAACCATCATAGCTCTTGCAGCTAAGATGAAGTGGAAGCTGCACCAGATGGACGTGAAGACAACTTTTCTAAATGGTGTTATCGAAGAGGAAGTGTATATAGAGCAACCTCAAGGATTTGAGGTTGAAGACATGAGGTCTCATGTTTGCAGATTGAAGAAAGCCTTATATGGATTGAAGCAAGCTCCTAGAGCTTGGTATGGCTGTATAGACAGTTTCTTGAAAAGCTTAGGCTTTACCCAGAGTAAAGCAGACTCAAATCTCTACTTCAAAATTATGAATAATGAGCCAGTAATATTACTGCTATATGTGGATGACTTATTCTTAACTGGAGAAGAAAATCTCATCACTGAATGTAAAAAGAGACTTGCCTCGGAATTTGAAATGAAATACCTTGGCATAATGCATTATTTCTTAGGTCTTGAGGTATGGCAAAGTCCTGAGAAGATCTTTCTTAACCAAGGGAAGTATACAGTCGAAATCTTGAAGAGATTCGACATGTTGGAATGCAAGCCCATGAATACACCCATGGAAGCGAAGCTGAAGCTGTTGGTCGATACTTCGTCAGAATTGATTGATGCCAAACTGTATAGACAGATTATTGGATTGTTGATGTACCTAACGAACACCAGACCAGACATTTGTTTTGCTGTGAACACCTTGAGTCAGTTTCTGGTAGAACCCAGACGTTTTCACCTAGTGGCTGCAAAACATGTGATGAGGTACCTTAAAGGTACAATAGATTATGGTCTCAGCTATGATGGAGATCATGATTTCACATTGAGTGGATATACTGATGCAGATTGGGCAGGAAGTGTTTCTGACAGGAAAAACACTTCAGGATGTTGTTTCAGTTTGGGATCAGCTATGATCTCGTGGCAAAGTAGGAAGCAATCTAGTATTGCTCTCAACACAACAGAAGCAGAATACATTGTTGCATATTCTGCTAGCTGCAAAGCTATATGGCTTCGAAAGTTGTTGACCGGCCTATTTGACTTAGAGATGAGAGAAACCTTGATTCTATGTGACAACCAGAGTTGCATAAAGATGACAGAGAATCTTGTATTCCACAACAGGTCGAAGCACATAGAGATCCGCTATCATTACATCCGTGACATGGTACAGAGAGGAGCCTTGAAGCTCTAGTACATTAGCACGAATGAACAGGTTGCTGACATGTTGACCAAACCTCTATGAAATATTCTAGGCTGAGAAACGTGGAAAAAACTCCTCCAGTTTGGTGTTGGACTTTCGTCAAACACTTGGCATGCATTAGTTAATATGGCTGTAGGTGAAGATTTAATTGGACAGCAATATAATTATCGTTTTCATTGGCTGTTTCGTGGTTTTCTAAACCCTTATAACTCCCCAATGAGGTGGCAGTGATTATATTTCAATATAGAACCAAACCCATAAAAATAACATGAAAAACGTTCAAATTGAGACAACAATTAAACCAAACAATGATTGCTCTTTATTGAATAATTCTGCTGGACTTATTACAGTTAAATCAAGGAGGGAATACCTCTCAATCAAGAAGAAAACGTTGCTGTAGGTAGTTGAGAAGACCCACACCATCACACAACCATAAAGAGGTACCAAACTGTCCACGCTTGGATATAAATAGAGATCCCTGCGTCTTAGTGTTCTGCTGAGGAAATGGCAGTCGCCCTACACAAATACGCCCTCTGTCAGGCAAGGAACAGTCAGCAAATGAGAGAAGGATCAGCCACGACCTCCCTTATTCCTCCCATGCAGCACCACAACCTACACGCTGCCATAGTAAGAAGACAACTCGGCCAACAGAGGGGACGAACACGCAGCCTCCAAAGGGATTGTCCAGCCACCAAAGGAACTCAGCCAATAAGGATGTCCACTCCTGTACACGCCCAGCCAAGTCACACGCCTTTGTGGAGGTAGATTCAGCCTCCCAAAACCACACGCAGCAGAGGAAGAAAAGGTGCACCCAGCAAAGAGAAAAACGCCCAATTTATCCCCACGTGCCACAAGAAAATCGACCTCTTCTCTATAGCTGATGATGACTCCAATCTCATCCAAATCTCCTTGGTTCACAATGCCAACTATCCGCAAATGAAAAGCCTGGATAGCTTCTCCGATATTCAGCTAGGAAGGTATTGTTTCAACCTCGAAACTGAATTTTCTCACCAAAGGTTTCGAAACCCTCGTCTCAAGCTCGCAAGCTTCTCCCAAACAATTTTCTCAAAATGATTATTCAACAATACCTCTCCAATCCCTCCATCATCCTTTTTGTCCTTCACTTTTTTCCTTTTCCTCCATTAAAATATTCTTTTAATTAATAATTGGAGAGAGATACCCTCAAAGAGGGGTTTAATATTAATAAACTCACTTTTCCTAAGTTTCACTTTATAATTCGAAAGTGACTTTACCAATGTCATTTCCCTAGCTTGTTCATTTAATGGTTTATAGGAAATTGGATAAACCACCACGGTATTCCGACTGCCTAGGGGAAATGAGACATTGCAGTCCTCCCCGCCCAAATTTGCTTGTCCTCAAGCAACTTCGAACTTGGCAACTGTAACACCTGCTCGTTTTCCCAAGCGGCATCCTCCACCAGTAAATCCTTCCATTTCACTAGAAACTCCCTGACCACCCTGTTACGGAGCTTCCTCTCCCGTACCTGTAAGATCTCCTCGGGGCTTGTGGCCAACTGCCCCTCATCATCCAAAGGGGGTAACTCCTGTGAGGCAACCACCTGTTGTCCTATTACCCGCTTAAGGCAAGATACGTGAAATACATTGTGAATCTTGCTCCCCTCAGGTAGCTCCATCTCGTACGCAACCTGTCCCACCTTCCGAGTTATCCTGTAGGGTCCATAGTAGCGAGGTTTGAGCTTCTCTGCCCCTTTATGTTTTAATGAAGATTGCCTGTATGGCTGTAGTCGTAGGAACACTAAATCTCCCACCTCGAACGAGCGCTCAATCCTGTGCCTGTCTGCATACATCTTTTGTTGATCCTGGGCCACCCTCATGTTTTCCTTCAATGCTCTCAGAATATCCTGACTGTCCTGTATCCAATCTCTGGCCGTCGGTGCCCTACTGTCACCGAATACAACGTCTGCAAAAGTTAGGACCTCGTAACTGTAGAGTGCCCGAAAAGGGGTCATGCCGATGGACATGTGATGGGTGGTATTGTAACAGTACTCCCCCAGATGTAACCACTTCACCCAAGCTCTCTGCTACCCCGAAATGTAGTTCCGCAAATAACCTTCCACCCATTTGTTCACAACCTCTGTCTGTCCATCGGTCTGTGGGTGGTAGCTAGTGCTCGGCGTTAACTCAGTACCTACCAACCTGAAAAGCTCCTGCCAAAATCCTCCCATGAACCTGCTGTCTCTATCACTGACGATGGTTTTGGGCAACCCATGCAAATGGAAAATCTCCCTGAAGAATAGCTTGACCACCTGTGCTGCTGAATAGTCCGACGGGATAGCGAAAAAGTGGGCAAACTTGGTGAGTCTATCCACCACGACATAAATGCAATCCTTCCCCCGCACCCTGGGTAACCCGGTGATAAAATCCATGGAGATACTTTCCCATTTCTGATCTGGAATGGGAAATGGCTGTAATAATCCGGCCGGATGGGTGTGCTCCACCTTGTTCCGCTGACAAACCCCGCACTCCTGAACGTGCTTCAGTATGTCTCCCTTGAGGTTCTTCCAAGTGAACCTCTCCCGGATTTGCCTGTAGGTTTTAAGGAACCCCTGGTGTCCTGCTAAAGGTGAGTCATGTGTTGCTTGCATGATCTTCTGCCTGATGTGCGAACCTGGAACCAAATAAATTCTGTCTTTGTAGTAGATGACATCATCCACCACTCTGTACCTGTCATCTGTAACTTGACCATCCAAAACCTCACAAGCAAACTTGTTCTTGGAATACTCTACCAATAGAAGACTCTTCCAGTCTTCCGATATGTCCATCAAGGATAGAGAAGGGGGAATCCTGGAAAGGGCGTCGGCTACCACATTGTTCTTCCCCTTCACGTACTCGATCTCAAAATCGTAGGCCTGGATTTTACTCACCCACTTCTGTTGCCTGTCATTTAGTTCCTTCTGTTCCAAGAAGAATCGGAGGCTGTTGTGATCCGTCTTGACCTTGAACCTGTTGCCCACTAGATAGTGCCGAAATTTGGCCAATGCATGCATGATGGCGAGCATCTCTTTGTCATAAATAGGGTAGAGCCTCTCATAATCTCTAAGCTTTCGACTCTCGAAAGCTATGGGATGATTCTTCTGCATAAGCATGGCTCCGATACCTACTCCTGATGCATCACACTCCAACACGAAGGGTTGGGTAAAGTCTGGAAAAGCTAAGACCGGGCACGAACTCATGATGTCTTTCATCCTGTCGAAGACTGCCTGGGCCTCATCTGACCACTCAAAGGACCCCCTCTTGGTCAAATCTATCAGTGGGGCTGTCAACTGAGAAAAACCTTTCACATACCTCCGGTAGTAAGTGCACAAACCCATGAAGCTTTTTAACTCTGTAGTGTTCCTCGGCAGAGGCCAATCACAAATCGCCTGGATCTTGTCCTAGTGTACCTGTACTCCCTGAGCTCCAATCACATGCCCCAAATAGAGCATCTCTGTCAACCCAAACTCACATTTGGACAATTTCGCATACAACTCCTGTTTGTCCAATATTCCTAACACCTCATCTAGATGTTGGAGGTGTTCCTCCCAGGTGCGGCTGTAGACCAAAATGTCATCAAAGAAAACCAGCAGATGCTTTCTAAGCTGCTTGCTAAACGTATGGTTCATACAGGACTGAAATGTGGCTGGGGCGTTGGTTAGCCCAAAAGGCATCACCAAGAACTCGTAGTGCCCATAGTGGCACTTGAAAGTTGTCTTGAACTCATCCCCCTCTCGCATCCTGATTTGATGGTAGCTCGACCGTAGATCAATCTTCGAAAAATACTTGGCCCCCCTCAGCTCATCCATCAACTCATCAATCCTGGGTATAGGGTACCTGTTCTTGATGGTCCTCTTGTTGAGGGATCGGTAATCAATGCACATTCTGAGGGTCCCATCCTTCTTCTTTACCAGTACTACAGAAGAAGCGAAAGGACTCGAACTCGGTCTGATATGACCCATTGCCAATAGCTCCTTGATGGTCTTTTCGATCTCATCCTTATAGGCCTTGGGGTGCCTATACAGGGTGGAAATCACTGCTCTCGTGCCCTCCTCTAACTCGATGGCGTGCTCAAAGCCCCTGTCTGGAGGCCTACCTGGAGGTATATCACCAAAGACCCTCTGATGCTTCTTCAGCAAGGCCTTTATCTCTCTCGGAAAATTAGGCTCCCCGCACTTAGGCTTCTGTACTGAAATCCGAAACTCTGCAATCCATGTAATGTCATCCTGCCTCATCACTGCCTCCATCCCCTTTGCGGTCACTACCTCGGGAGGGTAAGTGTTCATCCCCCTTAAAACCACCCTCCTGTCGTCCCGTCCCTGAAACTCCATCTCCATAGTCTGGTAGTTGGTGGTGTACTTCCCGAGGGAGTATAACCACTGGACACCCAATACCACATTGGTGTCAGGCACCTTCACCACGAAGAAGTCGTCTGTGACAGTGTAGTTCCCTAGGCTCAATGTCATCTGCGGGACGTATCTGGTACAGTTTAGGGTGTTCTCTCCTGGTATGATCACTGAAAAGCCCTCAAAGGCTTCGGTGGTAATGCCCTTTCACTTTACCAATGAAGCGTCGATAAAATTGTGGGATGCCCCACCAACCACCAACACCGTCACTCTGTGTCCCTGTAATCCTCCTCTCATCCGGAACGTATGAAACCTGGGAATCCCTGAGAGTGATGCTATAGTCCCCTGCTTTCCCATTGATGCCTGCTCTGCCTCTGCCATCAGTGGGTCCTCCTCCTGCCCCTGTTCGCCTGTCTCCTCATCCTCCCCGCTATCTGAGAAGACCTCTATGTAATGTGCCTTGGCCTTGCTCGCATACCTGTGACCTGGTACCCATGGTTCCTGGCAACTGAAATACAGCTTCCTCCTCCGTAAATCCTGCCTGGTAGCATCGTCCATCTTATTCCTGCCTGTCCAGTCCCTCTGTGGCTGTCCTGCCTAGTCCCTCTGCTGCTGTCCTGTGCCTTCCCTCTGTGGTGGTCCCCTGTCATTGAACTTTGTGGGGAAGTTCTATCTCGGGGTGAACTTGGGCCTGGGTACTGACTCCTATAAATCTCGAGCTCTGCTAACTGCATCCTGTAGTGTAGTTGGCTTATAAGCCTTCACCCATCCTCGAAGTGGCTCGGTTAGCCCTTCTGTGAACAACATCACCAATCGGGCCTCAGAGATATCGGTGACCATCACTGATATTCTCTAGAAATCTGATATAAAGGCCTCTGCCGAACCAGTTTGTTTCAACTATGCCAAGTCTCTGAAAGACAACTCGGGATCTCTCCTGTCAAATCTATGCACTAGTCTCCCTGTAAACTCAGCATAGGTGATGATATGGGCATGTCCCAGAGTGGACATCTCGTGGTACCACCAGTCCTGTGCCTCACCCTCCAAGTGCAATGTCGCCAACTTAATGGCATCAGTCTCTGCCATGGCGTTCAGCTGGAAGTAGGTGTCGAGCTTCTGCACCCAAGCTCGTGCAGTGCACTTAGATGTCGCATCGAAGTATGGCAAAGTGAGCTTGCCCACTGTGCGCTGTAACTCGTAGCTCTGTGTGGGACCCCTGTTGAAAAATCTTGCCCTGTTTCTCCCCTTGAAGCTACAAAACTCGGCAAAAGTCATAACTTCCCTCAAATCCGGATCCATGGCCTTGTATTCCTGGAAATAAGTTGCTAGTGGCTCGTCCTGCTCTACCTGCCCTCCTATACTTGTCTCCGCTGGTCCTAAAAACTTAGGCATGGTAGATCTAGGAATCTCACTATAGTCATGAGGGCGGTTCTGAGGGCTAGTCCTGGAAGTGATCACCTCCATATGAGGTCTGTCTGTGTTTCCCCCTTCTTCCATCTGCCCTCTCTTGTTGCTTTCCCCTTTTTCTTCACCGTGCTTGCTCCCTAGAGCATAACCTATGATTCTGCCCATGAACTCTCGGGTCTCTCTCTGAGCCTCTGCAATATCCTGTAAGGCTTTCATAAGCCCTCTGATCAATACATCCTCTCTATCCTCTGGCAGATTTGCATTGTTTCATGGAGTGCCCTCCATTTCTACTTCCCTTCCCTCTACGCTTCTATACCTCCTGCGCCTATAAGTGATGTTTTGCAGCCCTTCTTCAGTCATCAATGTCGCCCACAGCTGGCCAAGATCATGCTCTGATACCACTGAAATATTCTAGGCTGAGAAACGTGGAAAAAACTCCTCCAGTTTGGTGTTGGACTTTCGTCAAACACTTGGCATGCATCAGTTAATATGGCTGTACGTGAAGATTTAATTGGACAGCAATATAATTCTCGTTTTCGTTGGTTGTTTTGTGGTTTTCTAAACCCTTATAACTCCCCAATGAGGTGGCAGTGATTATATTTCAATATAGAACCAAACCCATAAAAATAACATGAAAAACATTCAAAACTGAGACAGCGATTAAACCAAACAATGATTGCTCTTTATTGAATAATTCTGCTGGACTTATTATAGTTAAATCAAGGAGGGAATACCTCTCAATCATGAAGAAAACGTTGTTGTAGGTAGTTGAGAAGACCCACACCATCACACAGCCATAAAGAGGTACCAAACTGTCCACGCTTGGATATAAATAGAGATCCTTGCGTCTTAGTGTTCTACTGAGGAAATGGCAGTCGCCCTACACAAATACGCCCTCTGTCAGGCAAGGAACAGTCAGCAAATGAGAGAAGGATCAGCCACGACCTCCCTTATTCCTCCCACGCAACACCACAACCTACACGCTGCCACAGTAAGAAGACAACTCGGCCAGCAGAGGGGACGAACACGCAGCCTCCAAAGGGATTGTCCAGCCACCAAAGGAACTCAGCCAATAAGGATGTCCACTCCTATACACGCCTAGCCAAGTCACATGCCTTTGTGGAGGTAGATTCAGCCTCCCAAAACCACACGCAGCAGAGGAAGAAAAGGTGTGCCCAGCAAAGAGAAAAACGCCCAATTTATCCCCACGTGCCACAAGAAAATCAACCTCTTCTCTATAGCTGATGATGACTCCAATCTCATCCAAATCTCCTTGGTTCACAATGCCAACTATCCGCAAATGAAAAGCCTGGATGGCTTCTCCGATATTCAGCTAGGAAGGTATTGTTTCAACCTCGAAATTGAATTTTCTCACCGAAGGTTTCGAAACCCTCGTCTCAAGCTCGCAAGCTTCTCCCAAACAATTTTCTCAAAATGATTGTTCAACAATACCTCTCCAATTCCTCCATCGTCCTTTTTGTCCTTCTTTTTTCCTTTTCCTCCATTAAAATATTCTTTTAATTAATAATTGGAGAGAGATACCCTCAAAGAGGGGTTTAATATTAATAAACTCACTTTTCCTAAGTTTCACTTTATAATTCAAAAGTGACTTTACCAATGTCATTTCCCTAGCTTGTCTGTTTAATGGTTTACGGGAAATTGGATAAACCACCACGGTATTTCGACTGCCTAGGGGAAATGGGACATTACACTCTATCTCGTGTGAAGTTTGAGTACTTCCGAGATAAGCTTGGCATAGTCTGAAACGACCTTCCTCGAAAGGGGGAGTTGATGTGATGTTCCTTGCTTCTGACCTAGTTGTCAGACGTAAAGCAAGATGTGATGTTCCTTGCTTATGACCTAGCTGTAGACATAAAGCAAGATGAGATGTGTTCCTTTCTTCTGACCGAGTTGTCAGACGTAAAGCAAGATGAGATGTGTACCTTGCTTCTGACCGAGTTGTCAGACGTAAAGCTGAGATGTGTACCTTGCTTCTGACCAAGTTGTCAAACGTTAAGCAAGATGAGATGTGCACCTTGCTTCTGACCGAGTTGTCAGACGTAAAGCAAAATGAGATGTGTACCTTGCTTATGACCCAATTGTTAGACGTAAAGCAAGATGATGTGATGAGACTACCACTGAGCTTCCGGCTGGATAGCTGTGACGTAAAGCCAGTCTAGTATCCTGCTTCCAACCGAATGGTTGTGACGTAAAGTAGGACGAGTATCTTGCTTCCAGCTTGAGTGCTGTGATGTAAAGCAAGACATTGAGATGAGACAAGTACTGAGCTTCCAGCTTGACAACTGTGATGTAAAGCCAGCCTTGTATTATGATGAGCCAGCCTTGTACTGTGATGATGATGATGTATCAGTTTTTATACTAATACATATTGATGTAGATGATGATGGCATTCCTTGAGAATGTCAATGCTGCCAATGAAGAAAACTTCCGATGATTTACAAATACGCCAGTCAGTGTTCCAAGATGATATTGATGTTGTTGTCCTCTCACCTACCTGATGCTGTTAATGATGTTGTCCTCTCTCTCTCTCGCATGATGTTGTTGAAGAATACCCTTCTTGTTAAGAGAGAGTGCTGAAATAATGTAACTGCAAAGAGTATTCTTGTTATTATTAATNGTAATAGGCAGAATAAGACGTCGACCCCAACAGATATTAAAGAAGCCCAGAAATATAATAAAGGTGGGTTTACCCACCCAGTTTGAGAAGTCAGCCCTGCCAGTGAAGAGACACTTCACATGTGCCAGACTTGTATAAATAAAGGAGGCTAGCGCCTCACTTAGACACAACTCACTTGCTCAGTTTGAGAGACAAGTTCAGATCTGCTTCTGGAGAAGAAGGAGAGAGAGAGTGGCGCATATCTAGGAGAGGAATTTCTGTATTAGCATAAAAGATCTCTGGGCATTGTATTGGCTATTTATATTAAGGAATTTTTGTTGGGTTTTCTTCCCCTAGAGGGTTTCCCAGGATAAATGTTGTGTCTCTTGCGATTGTGTATTTCTCAGTGATCTTGTATTATGCTATTGTTATCTAATGAAATGCAAACATCTATAATAATGGCTTAAACATTAACACCTAGAGGCCTCACAATCAAGCAATGCAAGCTCTAACTAAGGAGTGATGCAAGCAAGGCTCCATCCCATTAACTAATGACTCTAAATATACAAACTAGGATGATAAAGCAACCGAGATAGGCCCTTAATATTGATCAATACAAAATGGTATGAACCAAAACCCTATTGAACTCAATTTCTAGAGATGAGATGGTTAGTGGCTAGTCCTTAGTCTCTTAACCCCTAGAATGGACCACCAGCATGACCTGATAACAGGGTGTTGGACCAGGTAAATAAATAGGATTAAGAAACCATGCATTGATAGTAAGGAAGAAGCACAAATTTAGTGAAGAGACCTACTCTACTATGAGTTATAGATACCTTAGTTACATTCCTTATTGTTCGAGTTGTTCCAATAGCTAAGGTAACAACGTTAGCATATGAACCATTTCAGCTAGAATCCCTATTTTGTTTAGATTCTACATCTAAGCCAAATAGCATCAACAATCTAAAAAATAATAGTTTTAGAGGCATTAGCACCAGAAGTAGCAATAGATTTAGTAGTTTCATAAAACTAGAAGATTTGGCAGCAGTAAAGGCATAGGTAGTGTTAGTGGATCCATTAATAATAGACGTAGGCACATCAATATTCACAACAAGGGGCACTGGAGAAGTACATCAAAGCATAGGAAAGAGTAGGAGAGGTAGGAGAGCTAATCTTAACAAAACCCAAGCAAGGTGATAGAAGCCCATAGTATGGAAGCTTGTATCCATGAACCAAATTAAGTGTTAGGCACGACATCCATTAACCTAGTTTGAGTGAATTATGCGAGTCACTCATTAGTTTCATTGGTTAAAGCACCATCAATATAGTTGAAGTTTAACCAATTCCAACATCAAAGGAAAAAACTAAAGGTATTAGCAACAAATCTCAAAGAGGCATAGGTAGTTTAGCTTGTTATTTCACAAGTGGATCTATAAGAAAAATACTATATGACCTATCTATATATCAAAAACCAACCATAGAGCCACATCTAAATTGACATGACAAAACCTCTACACTAGGATATAGAGAAGGAAAATACTAAGGTAAACATATTCTTCCAAAAGATCAACTTATAAACAAAATCAATTATCAAGTCAACTGCAGTTGTAACAGTTGCATTATGCCCTTGTCTTCAGTGATTTATATACTAGAGGGCAATGCTAGTGCACTTGATCTCACCAAACAAGGAATCATATGGAGATCAAACCATCTAGATTTGGCTAATTCATAGCTTCTAGGCTACATAGTTAGTTGGATCACAAGGGATGGGAACAAAAAGGTTACATATGATGCACAAAATCAATAAATCGATAGGACAACATCGTAAATGCTATCCAACCACATGGCAGCTCTAAGGAACATTACTCAACTAAACTATGTCCTAACCCAACTTTATTCGTGTACATCTAACCCCACTTTAGCCTCCATTTGGGCATTTACACCTACCATTCCTTCTTTCCCTCTCACACTTATGTTTCCCTACAAACACCTCCTTAGGCATGCATAGGCCTATTCTCCTATGTCATAGCAGAGTAGATTTGTCCGTCATTCAACATCAGTTTGTTCTTAAGCTAATATAATATATGTTGTCACTAAATATTATGAATTAGAGTTCAGTAGTGGGGAGGGGGGCACTTTGGAGAGAATTTATGAAGGTGGTGCTTAATTAGGTGGGAGGACCCCAATGGACTCATTATAGGCACATGCTAAGAAAAAGTGCATTATGAATCAACTTCGTTTTAAGAAAGGAATAGGGTAGCTAGGGATAAGCGATTTTATCTTCCAAAAGTGATTGATGAGCATAGTCTAAACATGCTATGAATTTGAATTTTTACGGTCATCTTTTTTCGACCATTTTTGTCCAAAATCCAGCTACAAATTGCTAGAATCACAGATTCCAATTGTTGAGACTGCACAACCCCAATGGAATAAGGATTTTTTAGGGCACTGAATCCATTTTGCAATAAAAATGCAAATCTGACAAAAAAAATTGCAATTCTAGCAATTCTTCTATAGTCGGATTCTAGTGAGATTGCCAGACAAAGTCCAAATCATAGAATGTTTAAACTCGTCTGTGATTGATTTGCAGTATAGCTAGTTGGGTTCACTCAAGCAAATTAGTG
Organism: Picea mariana; assembly: GCA_032191745.1. Classification (NCBI taxonomy): domain Eukaryota; kingdom Viridiplantae; phylum Streptophyta; class Pinopsida; order Pinales; family Pinaceae; genus Picea; species Picea mariana. The sequence goes on along the minus strand of JASDQU010195565.1, from coordinate 2,336 downwards.
TTGCTAGGTATAATTTATAAATATCATCTTAGGGAATGAACCACTGCCACCACGTATTCCTTTGTCCAAACCTTTGCTTCTTAAGTTTCTAGATCTTGATCCTAGTCAAGCTTTGGGGTTATATTGGTTTTTCAATCTATAAGGTCAACTCTGACCTACACGAAGTGCAAGTGTGTGATGCAGGCTCTCATCAAGGGAAGGGGGTTGCCCTTGAGATCAATGGGTTAAAGCGTTGCTTGAACTTAGTTAATTCGTTCACTACTCGGATCTAGATCTCCTATTGGTGAATTTGCTTCTAGTATTGGAACTTAAACCAAATCTGCACTTGAATCTGCTCGAACCGTTGCTCCCTTAGCCTCTAGCTTTGATGTGGTTATTCATTGTGTTCTTCCCCTGATCCATTCCTTTTATTTATCTGTATCCCATCCAATGGATGTGTTTCCACAATGTGTTCCCTTGATCTATCTGTTGATATTATGGTAGTTGCGGGAGGTATTAACCTCCATTTGTGACCTTTAACAAGATTAGAATATTTCAGAAGCAAGAAAAGATTTGGATATAACCCTAGAAGAGAAGTAGGCTAAAGGAAATATTATATACTAAGTAATTAGCACCCAGAATGAGAAGTCGGCCTAGGCAGTCTGGCAGAAGCAGTATAAATATAGGAGGCCAGTCTTCATTTTAGCCAGGATTCTCAGAACTGCAGAAATACACTTGTGCGCATTGTAGAAGGCCAGTTTGTACGCAAGTCTTGGGAGCAGTTGCTGCCGACAGTTCTATAATCTGCATTTTTGGTTTTTCTGGGTTGGACTCTCTGATCAGTTTTGGTTATCTTTGCTTGGTGCATTAGCCTTGGTTGGCAATTGATTTTTTGCCAGAAATTCTTCTCTCTATCAAGGTCAAGGTGCTCGGGGGTGTTATTAGTGCCTATGGTTGGGTGACAATATTGTTATATTGTTTATGGTTAAACGAGCACATCCAATATTCTAACATGTTATGGGCCCACACGTCCTTCATTCAGTCTAACCACTAGAAGGGAGCTAAGCCATAAGTTTACTAAGCTCGTTGAAGAACTGTCGCTAGGGTTTCTAGCAGGTGCAGTTACTAAAGCACTCTCGCTAGGGTTACTAGCAGGTGCAGTTGCAAAAACCCTAAAACCCTTGTCTAGCACCTTATGATGGAACACCTTACTCAAGGAGAAGATATTCAAGTGCACCTTAGTCCAACGCACTTCTTGGCACTCTCAGAAGGCAAAAACGTCAAGGTTGAAATTTTGGGTCAAAGCTTGTGTTAGGGTCCTAACCTGCACATAGGTAGAACAATATATTCAGATGTAATAAAGGTCAATATTAATAAGGCCTTTCAATAAAATAGAATAAGGCGGATGTAAGAAGACCTAATAGAAGCTTCCGCTTCTAGAAGGATCTTCCTCTAGATGCTTCTTTTTAGTATAAATAGGAGTCGAGGGTATGAGAACCCTAGCTTGGATATTATTGTAATAGAGCTCTGCTCAACTGGAGGTTGCCCTCTCGAAGAGGCCCGTGAACATTGCTTTCAGATTCAAAGTGTTATTTATGTTGTTATTCTTATATCATTTCAGTGTTATTGTGGTGAATGTTCTGGTTATATTGTTGTTATTCTGCCATTACTAGCATTTTATTTCTGTTCTGCATACATTTTATATATGGTATATTACAAGTGGTATCAGAGCACTTTCCTAGGCAAAAAGTGTGGGTTAAATTTTTTTCCAGGGTAGAGATGTATTCCGGCGTCTTTAAGCCACAGAGATCTGTCGTTATACGCATAAACCTGCGGTTGAGGGATTCATACACGCAGGAAATACAAGTGGTACTTAAGTGCACATTTGTTGGCCACCCTTGTAACCCCTGTTGGTACCCCTTCGAGTTGTAGCGCATCAGACAACACCTGCGTACGGATCGACCTAGATTACCTGAAGCCCTCTTTAGATAAACCGATCGGTCACCTGACTGCTATAGTGTTACCGAGAACAACACTCGGGAAGATACTCTCTAGTACCTGGGTAGTCGAGTAGTACGACTAAGGGTACGGTCTATCCTCCTTAGTTAGTGCCCTGAGATATTGGGCCGAGTACTATTGTTGGACCCTACACATATATCAGAGAGTTATAGCACATGGCAAACCCTTGTCTGTAGAACCCTTGAATACCTAACCCTTGGGGATAGAAACATAAACAAATTAAAACAGACAAGATCTATTGCCGCGCAACTGTGTTCGGGTTGCCAAGTAAATACACGTTTCTTTCTAGTTAAGCATTTGGGCATTTCCTCTCTGCAATATTCTTCAGACTGGACGTA